>KZ308399.1:337016-381717 GCA_000376725.2 Ladona fulva
AGCTCTCTCGTGGTTTATTGGACTTTAATTCGGTTGAAAATATGAGATATGCACTTTATTCCATCTCGGAAATTGTTCATTAAATTCAAGCGAGTAGCCATGAAACATTATTCTACGATAGTTGAAATCGATGCCTATATTTTTAAGACAAATGTATTAAGACTATGCCTAACACTTTAGGACACGGTTTAAATTCATTATATAAGAGACAGCACACACAGTTTATAGTTTCTTTTGTTGTAAATACACGTAAACGATAGCCACTGAGGCATACCAGGAATCCTGAAAAATTTTTAGTTACAACAATGAATAATCTAATCTTAAAAATGTGTCGTTTTTTACTCTAATCTTTATAAAAACAGGAATTAAAACAAAAACTTTTTTTAAGTTCCAAAATATAAAATTATTACTTTAAGAAATTGTGAAGAATTTTTCTTTCCATTTCTGAGATAGCGTGATCTGAGATCGTGCGTTTTTCTCCATAAACCTGCAGTTGAGAAGATTTTCCTCAAAACTCAAATCTTTTTGTTTTTATATGTATCTATATCTCGTTTTATTGATCAACTTGTCTGCCTATTAATTTCTTTAGCTGTTTCTACAGATTTCCTTGTACCTATTTGCCGGACTGTTTCAATGTATGTATTATTTTTTTAATTTAAGTAGTAAATAGTTTTCGGTTATTATTGTAGTATTATTATCATATAATATATCCAGTGGAAGAGAGGCAATTTTGGCCTAATCTCACTGCAAGAGTTAAGTAATAATAAAAACGACCCTTTCCTCGCCAAGATCACCAAATCGCGACTTCAAGAATCGATTATATCTATAAAAATAGTAAACAACATTAATAAAAGCTACCACTAGACACGGTGTCTAATTATGGCGAGAAATCAATAGCAAACAAATGAGTGTACTTCTCTGATAATATTGAACTATTCACAGAAAATCACCAGAAAGGTATGAAAAAAATTAGTTTACGGCAATAAAAACGAATAGTGGAACTGATAAATTTTTACTACACCGCAAAATATATATACACACACGACCAGGTTTCGATGCATAGCATCATCATCAGGAGGTGATGCTATGCACCGAAACCTGGTCGTGTGTGTATGTATATTTTGCGGTGTAGTAAAAACTTATCAATTCCACTATTTGTTTTTATTTTAATGGAATACCACCAAGTAAAGGCCGAGACTATCATCGTTAGTTTACGACATTAGAACCGCCGTTCCACTCGCCTTACTATTGCATTCCAGAGTGCACAATACGTTTCAGTGGGTGACTCTGAACCGAAATCCAGTAGATTGGTTCGTCCTGAGCAACAATACAAGAATCACGACCATTCCCTGGAAGTTGAATATATCTCGTGGAAACTGGAACCCGAGGCCTTAACATCGCTAATGAATCCCGTGGGACTGAAAAGGATTCCGAACAAATCTCCAGAATAAATGAAACGCCATTACCTCCGCCGGGGGCTTAGAAAGAAGTCACGCTGCGGGTCACTCCATCAAGTGATTGACGCGGTGCCTCCTACACATTTGGCTCTGCTCCGAAATTCGGAGAGTGATTCGAAAAGCTTTTTGGCCCTTGTGACGTCAAAGTAGCCCCCTTCTGTCGGGTTTTAAGGGTTGAGGTCATCTCTCGTAATCCCATTCTCCCCAGGAATTTAATGACGTTTCAAATAGTATTTCGAACTCCACTGAATCATCCTTCTGGACTCTGAATGGATCTCACCTAAATCCTGCGATGGTTACCACTTCTAGCTAGAATATGCGATGGAGTGTAGATCGATGGCAATGTTCCAATAAGGATTTCAGGAAAGTGGATTTTACGCAATCTTTTCATCTACTCCGAGGAAGTGCTTCTCCACCGAATTTCCCGCGGTACGATGGAGTGCCATTTTAAGCTTAAATATGGCACGAAATTTCCGGGAGCACCTTGTGGTGGGTCTTAAAATTGTAATAAATCAAAATTTCAGAAGCCTTAATCTTTTGGTAAGGGTCTAGGGAAGTATGAGGAAATGGTCTGCGCACCAAATAACTTTTCTATTCCAATTCGAGTGTGGAAAAGAACTAAAAAACGCACTCCGAAGTTTGAGTTGAAGGAGTTCAGCGATTGAAGAAACGTTGAGAAGCGTTCCTTTAAAGAATCTTGCAATATAGTTAAATTAGGACTCAAAAAACTCGATATTCAGTCGATAATATTTGTATTAAATTCTCAGCATTAATGGTGAAGCATTTGGAAGAGTACTCAGCAAACGCAATCACGCAGTGAATCATTTATCCTCTGAAAATCTATTCAGGCAAACGTCATTGAATTACGAATCATTTTCCCTTTTTTATATTTCCAATTCCTCCGTTACTTTATATGTATGGTAAAATTGTATTTGACATTAACCGCTGTGTTGAGTTCATGCGCTATTGTACTCATTTGTTGTTCTTATGAGCATTCCCCAGAACATAATAATTAATAATAATAGTAATAATAATTATTATTATGCTCCGGGGAATGTTGGTATTATCATTATTAATATTATCGTTAATTTAAGGCCAGTAACGCTCAAGCGAGTTTCTAAGACCGATCTTTTAGTAACAATCTCAAAGGAGAGTTATCGAGGTAAGTATTAGTGGAGAAATAAAATTCATAGAAACAGAACGTGTAAGAAATACGATAAACCACTCATTAACCGTGAGTTTATCGCGAACGGTTTATTGACACATTACTTCATAAGGATATTGATAGAAAACTGAATTAGGGGTTGAACTACTTCATACTGCTCATTAGACATTAAGTGCGAGTTTCACTGAGGAAAAATAATAATCACATGCAACTTTTGCTTTCACCAGGAGGTTGAAATTTATTCACAAACCCTTGGTCTTAATTTAAGAAATAAATATGCAAGGATTGACAAAAAGCAAAGGGTAAAGGAAACTGAAATAGGCGAATCTCTCATCCGAGGGTTGATTTCCATTATTCCGACTATCATGAAACGAAGGGAGTTGGAGCGAAAGTCCGGACCGTTGATTTATTTATACCCGACAAAATAAGCTAAAATTCTGAATTTTAAATGGAGGAACTTTCGCTCGAGAAAGTCAGAATTTCCACGTTGACGAATGATGATGGAGCGAAGAATTGGCATCAAGAAGCTCTGTAATTAACCATAGCGATAAGAAATGGTGATTATTCACTGCATTGATTGATTGGATGGAAATGAAAAGGAGAGGAAGGAAAACGGTTGGCTTCTTGTATTCGATTAAGATAAGTATTTGCCTCCAAAAATGTTTGGGGAGAATATCAAACTGCCTTATCTTATGCATATTCTGATTATTGAAACGTTTATTAAAGAATTTATTAAATAAATGTTCAAAAATTCAGCATCTCATTTTGGGGAGATTATTTCTTAGCATTACGAATAGAAGTTAAAGTTAGCAAATTATACACAAATGGAATTCGAAGGGTTGAAAAATTTTAACTAAGCAATACCCAGTACCCGCTTTGCCAAATAAACTTCACTTTCCCAGTGATACGTAGGCGATATACGTACAATGAATATCCTATGAAAAGAATGCTAAAATTGAAAGTGAAATTAGCGAAAGTTTCTACCATTGCAGGTTTTCTACCGCTACTTGTTAGCCGACTAATTCGGCCGTACGGATAACGAGGTTTGCACGGGTGTTTCGGAAGTTATGAGCTTGTAACTATGGGAACGTTGCTATAGAAAGTTAGGGAACCACTGCTATAGGTAGTGAAGTAGAGCAAACGTAAGTGGCGGTATACGTATGTATAAATTCAGAGGCACCTTTTTATATTTGAAAATATCGTTAGATGCACCGTGACAAGTAACTGGAAAGTCGTTGAACTCAGAAGAAAAAGTCGCTGAAAAGTAGTTGGAAAATAAAATAGTTTACGTTTGTCTCTATAAATGGAATATCAGCTCAGAAATTACACTAATAAAATGTATATGTATTATGAATAATAGGCATTTGTTTTTAATGAGGTCAATGCTGTTCTAATCTTAAAATACGTCATACATGTTTGTCATGCGTACGTAGAGGGTCAAAGTCTTAGAGTATACTTCATGGAGCTCCAAAAGTCGCTAAGACGAAATAAGTCGTTAAAGGAAGGAAAAATTCGTTTAATCTACAAACAAAATCGCTAAATTGGCAACTATGCACACATTTTATATACCAATCTAACGGGCGAAAATGCAACCGACTTGTCTGACCTTTGCATTGTAAATATGTAGAACTGCGAAACTTGTTCCTACTATATGCCATTCGGTCAACTAAAGTCAACATGAGTCTACCAAACAAAACACAGCAGATTCGGAAGAGTTTACTCTCCCCCTGAGCCATTTCGCGATGCGGGACTCGCGGGTTCAATATATAACTCGGGTATACAATGAGTCACGCGGACATCAGCGCTCGATTTTTTCGCGGTCAGCGAATTAAACGGAATGTCCGTGAATCAGCGCTCGTGTCCTTAAGAGGGCGTCCATTGAGGGCGCTCTCTGGAGTATTTTCAGTCCTTCAAAGTTGGCAACGCCGCCGCCGACGCCCTCGCGAGACTATGGCATATTCGTGCACACACACGCACCGGCGAGCACGCTTACAGAGGCGCTTTCATTAGGGAGAGCAGAAGGGGGTGAGGTTAGGGATTCATGATTCTCGACTGGCAACCTTCCTTGTTTTTGGAACAGGGTTGCCAATTTTTCAAAATTTATGCGAGCGGCATTCCTTGGCCTTCGGAAAGAGAGAATAGCGAGTTGAAATTAGGAGTTAATGGCAAAGGCGAATATTATTATCTCTGAGAAAGGTTACTTTTTAGTATGATTATGATTTAGTGACTTCTTAGTTACAAAAACTTATCCGAAAATAGATTTTTTAGCCACTGACCGTCCTTAATAATATTGCCTTCAGATGTAGGTCGCTGAATAAGGCATATGTCTTAAACGCAAGGAAAAATATTAAAAAGCTGTCTTTTCAGTAATGGTAAATATTGAAAATGCTGTGATGGACACTATCTATGTAGGACTATGGAATATTGCAGTACTATGCTACAAATGAATGTGTAAAGAAAGGAGGAACTATTTTTATTCCTACCATTATCATATGGAACTAAATAACAGATCTCATTAAAAAAATCACAATAGTTATCATTTTGCCATGTTAGAATTTACTTTTCTCATGAATTCATAAAATCTTACTTTTTGCTGCTTACCTTTTTATAGGAACCCACATAAATAATCTTGGTCACCCATTAATTCTAGCCTAACACACTCTTAGATTTTCTTTCAGGGAAGCAATTCGACATATGAAACAGTCTAATTAGACGAAGGTCACTAACTTTAGGAGTTTTTTCGAAAATAAGCGGTGATTTTGTGTACGCCATTTTAGGAGTCTCCGATTAATTAAGTGCATATGCTTTTTCACGAAAATTGACTTGAATGCTTGTATTTTGCACCAAACATCGCAGAGGTCAGTTATTCTTGGACGGAATAGCGGACTCGTTGTAAGATATGCTCAGATAGAAATGAGTAAGTGGAAAGTTGGGCTTAAACTTTTACATCTTCAACTTTCCTCATTCCTTAAAATACACAATAGGGACCTTAGGAGCAGTAAGTGGGAGAAAACAAACTTTCATGAAACAATGCTAGAAAGCTTAATTCAAGAAGACTATTTTAGGGACCTACTCTTTAGATTGACAAAGTTGACAGACACTGAACTGCGTGAAAACTACAATAATAATCAAATATCGTAGCTGTCTTATGCTAATTTCATAGCTGTGTTGGAGATAATGCTTTTTTTAAGAATAATTGCAGAAGTAGTTTTATTCAACACGTTCCTCGTTGCAGTGCGGTCTGCGAGAAGAAACAGTTCCATAACCCTTGGAAGGTTAATAGACTGACTCAGTGCTTGACCTTATTAATACTGCTGTTAAGACGTTAAGTATGTGTTTCGTTTGAAAATAATAATTATTGGAAGCTTTCGACTTGAACGTTAGGTTACTTAAATCTATATTAATATACTTAAATACTTGATTCAAGAAATGAAAATGTAAAAATTGACGGAAAGTTAGATACAAGAAAACATTTAGTCGGATTATTCTTCATCGGGGGATTAAATTCCCTCATCTCGATAATCATGGCATGGAAAGATACGGAACATAAGTTGACCATTGAATTATTAATGTAAGACAAAATAATTATCGATAATAATAGATTTGGATTAATTCGATTAATAATTTTTAAATCGATTCATAAAAGATATTCATCTTCGATTATTCTATATCATATTCATATCATTATCTACTGGAAATTAAAACATTAATAAGAAATTGAACACCTTGTAAATAATCCCACAAAGCTTGGTAACAAACGACCGATTTCAGCTGTTACGCGACATTATCAGCACCTGATGATACCTCTTAGCAATTGAAATTGATCGTTCCTTGTTAAGCCTTGTGAGAAATTGTCAGTGTTAGATTTCTACCAGTTATTCAATTCCACAGAGTTAATGCGCCTACTATTTATTAAATTTTGTTTATAAGTTAATACCTTCCTCATACGGTAAGAAAAGCAAGTTTTCTACATCTCGGTTGCTAACCTGCTAGACGTTTTCTATATAACAGCTTCCCGTTTACTTTTAAATCAATAACACCATTCTTCAGAACATCTAGGGACTTTGGCCTTAGTTTTTCCTCTATCTCTTGTTTGAACCCAACCTTCTTCCGGCAAATCCATTCCCTCTTAATATTTCATGCTGCTATAAGGAAAAAGATGGTTAAATCACGGAATTGATCCAAAATGGGGGCGAATTTCACCTATTAATAGGAACTGGCGAAGAGAGCGTTAGCCCATTTTTTCGTCCCTATAAACCTTGTGGACGTCGAAGATGTTACGGATGTTGACCACAGCAACAGTGCAGACAATGGAAGCAGAAACATGTGAGTGGGGGTTTTCTAAAGTGGTGCGTGGAGCGTGCCAGCCGCGTGCATTTCTCGCTCGGTGGGGGCGGTAGGTGACCGGAAGTCTCCCTCTTGTACGGCGGTTTACACTCTCCCTCTTCGATCGCGGCAACGGCCGAGCTCCACGCCTATTGCCCGCTATTTTGCCGCATCTGCTGCACATAATGCCTCTCCATAAGTCCATCGCTACTTGCTGCTCGTAATTGGCCGGAGTGTCCCTTCTCCGATAAGATTTCTTTCGGTCGAAAATGCCGTTATGAAGGAAGAGAAGGGTCTGCGAAGATAGGGGAGCGTCGATTGAAAGCACTCGTTAATTGGAGAAACTGCCGAGAAAAACAACCTTTATTACTGATGCGTGTAAAGGTAGTTACTTTCCTGAAGCTCTACTATTGGCCAATTTAAGTGAATCGGGATTGCTTACCTCGTTTTCGGGCGTTGAAGTGTCGGGATCGATTCCACGAGGGTCGTTTTCGTCCCTTGNGGAAATAATTTGGCCAAATTGTGCATATTTGTTTACTACTGATAATTTATCCTTCGTGAGCATAATCCAAGCGTACATTCCGAAGTGAATGTTTGTCTGTCAACGTGATAACACAGATGAATGAGTTACCAAATATGCTTTTCGTACGGTAAATAAGTATTCCTCTTTCTTATTAGCTGCATAAACCATCTAATGTTTTCCAAAAGTCAGACAGTCCAAGTTGCAATCAGTATTGTATTTACCCCTTCTTATACCCCCGTTGTGATAGAAATGTTCTGCTATTATGAATTAAATATAACCCGCGAGATAAATATATTTCATCAAAGAAACCTTACCAACCCTCGAAACAAATATTTCGATAACACCAAATATTTATACTTAAGCTCTCCAATCATACTCCGATTAAAGACCATGGGTCAACAATAATAATCCTGCATGGTGATGAATTTTATTCTCAATTGAAGTTGTAGATATAGAAATCGCTGCGTCAGCCGTGATCTGGTGGTAGGACTCAACGAAGGAAAAATATAAATACAAAATTTTACCAACCACACTAATTATTGCAAAACTACCATGGTTTTAATTCGTAGACTCATTATCAGGTGTTTCAAAAAAACGTTTTTATCAATCTTATAAAAGATGGCGCAGCAGCTGATGTTCTAAAAAGTAAATTATTTTCACACGATTTTAACTTTAATGTCTCTTGCTCTCAATTTAATTTCTGATGGTTCATATGTAAAGTTACTTCTTGCTTTGTCCTAAAAAAAGTTTACCAATTCCCTTCTTAAGACAAAAGAAAGGAATATCCCATTCCTTAGTGATTCCCAGCGGAAAGTTTTGTCCTACCATTATATGAGATGATCTTGAAACACAAATTTATAAATTTTAAGCTTTTTATTAATCTCATTAATCTAACTTGTGGACCAATCAAGTCTATGTTAATTACATCAATGAGGGGTTTAATATACACATCGATACGAATTGCAGCGAATTTTCCGTTACCGTCAGGATAAACTGTACTCAGAAGAACACATCCGAAGAGTTCCGTTAGATTTGGTCATTATTCAATTAATACCCTTCATAAACAGTTCCTTCATTTCTTAACTTACAGAAAAATATGCAGAAATATTACAGTTGAGCGATCAGTGGTTGTCCAATTTCAATATACCTATTTGGGCTTTTCTAGGTGGGATTCGAAGTGTGGCTGACAGGGATACAGGGTACTATACTGATAGTTTCAATGTCTTGTAGTAGGATAAGTAAGCGGGAATGTCTGTTTAATCCTTGCCACCGGAACATTGTTCCACTTGTAAGATTTTTGCCTAATAATAATAATAACATAACAAGAAAAAATATTTGGATTTGTGAGGAAAATACTGCTGACTAAAGATCAAGTGACGGAATGGATCCGAAAATGGTTTTATCACGCAATCTTCAGAATCAATGTTCACATCACAATATTCACGCTGAAACTTCATTTTCTTGGAATATACATTTCCACTTCAAACTTTTATTAGGCACTATGGATGTGCAATCCAATATAGTCTTCTTCATCATGAATGAATCCACCTTAACTTAAGTTAACGTCAGTCTGTCACAGTTCGATGTAATTACCTTGAATTATAATATAGATTAAATCATTAGATTCCCACATTTGAGCAGGAATAGATGCTATTGCTCCTTTATGAGGTATCAGTTTTCCTTTTACATCCGAAATTACGTTAGCTTAGAATAGTTAATTTTCTAGTTTAACGAAAACGCTCAATAAGTATAGCTTGATCGGATAAATCAGTTTATTTAATAGTTCAATATTTACTATTTTCAAGCTAAAAGCTCTTCACGACTTCGTTAATTCAAAGCAATTATTTCAGTATAATGTAATTCATGTTAGCACTGTTCCTCTAGAAAGAGACTGCCAAATCTTAAGAATAAAGTAGAAAGTTTGAATGTGTGCGCGCATGTACGCCCAAAAATAGAGAGCCAAAACATGCAAGCTTCCAAACTTTACAGATTATTAAATGTATTCCCTCCGCAGATAATTGGGTACATTTTATTCGTANTAAAACATTCATATAAGAAATAGACGTAAAGTTTATTTTTATCATTTTCAGTGTTCATTTCTTATGTAAAATTAAATTAGGAAGAGGAATCCAACTAAATGGAAATAAAATCCAAAAGAAAGGAAATCAAATTAACATTCATATCTTGGTCGTGGAATTTTGCTTCCTATTCGAAATGTCGAGAACTTTGATAACATGTACGAAAATGTCTTGAAATTTTGAGGTTGTAAACAAGTCGTTTCTCTGACGACCGAGTCAATTGCTAAATCCGAGCTCGAGTCTTTTCTCATAAGAATGCTTGGGGAAGTTTGGCTCACTTAAAAGTAGTCATTATAATTAATGATAAACTTTTCGAAGAATTTGGAAGCTATTTGAACATTTTGCCTTTACGATGAAAAATTGCTGAATAAAATTTTCTGTGTATCTTAAGCTTAATAACTCGAATTTACGTATCGAAAGGGGGACAATTATTTGTCATTTCTTCACGATTAAGGATGCATCAGGAAAACAAGCATCATTGGTGTAGGGTATGGAAAGGAAAAACTCATGGGGAAATTAAGGGGGATCCGGAAGGTCCATTACAGTAGCTTCGCGACGTGTAGATTTCCGCTACAGCTTCGGTTTCGCTACCGAAGTTTTCGCTACAAAGCATTCTCGCAACAATTTTTTTTCGCTACAAAATAATTTTTGCTGCGGAAATTCTTTGTACCGAACTTTTTTATAGCAAAATAATTTGTAGCCAAAATATCTGCAGCGTAATCTTTGTAGCGAAAACGTCGGCAGCAAACCTACTGCAGAAAATTTTCCTAGACCCGAATCAAGTAGATTTTCAACAAAGGTTAGGCATATATAGAAAATTTCGGAATGTGTTCAACGCTAGGGTTACACTACTGTGGATTTAAATCTGTATTATTTTTTAGGAAATAATTTGGCCAAATTGTGCATATTTGTTTACTACTGATAATTTATCCTTCGTGAGCATAATCCAAGCGTACATTCCGAAGTGAATGTTTGTCTGTCAACGTGATAACACAGATGAATGAGTTACCAAATATGCTTTTCGTACGGTAAATAAGTATTCCTCTTTCTTATTAGCTGCATAAACCATCTAATGTTTTCCAAAAGTCAGACAGTCCAAGTTGCAATCAGTATTGTATTTACCCCTTCTTATACCCCCGTTGTGATAGAAATGTTCTGCTATTATGAATTAAATATAACCCGCGAGATAAATATATTTCATCAAAGAAACCTTACCAACCCTCGAAACAAATATTTCGATAACACCAAATATTTATACTTAAGCTCTCCAATCATACTCCGATTAAAGACCATGGGTCAACAATAATAATCCTGCATGGTGATGAATTTTATTCTCAATTGAAGTTGTAGATATAGAAATCGCTGCGTCAGCCGTGATCTGGTGGTAGGACTCAACGAAGGAAAAATATAAATACAAAATTTTACCAACCACACTAATTATTGCAAAACTACCATGGTTTTAATTCGTAGACTCATTATCAGGTGTTTCAAAAAAACGTTTTTATCAATCTTATAAAAGATGGCGCAGCAGCTGATGTTCTAAAAAGTAAATTATTTTCACACGATTTTAACTTTAATGTCTCTTGCTCTCAATTTAATTTCTGATGGTTCATATGTAAAGTTACTTCTTGCTTTGTCCTAAAAAAAGTTTACCAATTCCCTTCTTAAGACAAAAGAAAGGAATATCCCATTCCTTAGTGATTCCCAGCGGAAAGTTTTGTCCTACCGTTATATGAGATGATCTTAAAACACATATTTATAAATTTCAAACTATTTATTAATCTCATTAATCTAACTTGTGGACCAATCACGTATATGTTAATTACAACAATGAGGGATTTAATATACACATGAATACGAATTACAGCGAATTTTCCGTTACCGTCAGAATAAACTGCACTCAGAAGAACACATCCGAAGAGCTCCGTTAGATCTGGTCATTATTCGATTAATACCCTTCATAAACAGTTCCTTAATTTCTTAACTTACAGGAAAATATGCAGAAATATTACAGTTGAGCGATCAACGGTTGTCCGATTTCAATAATACCTATTTGGGCTTTTCTAGGTGGGATTCGAAGTATGGAATCGATGGTAGAATGCAAGGGAAAAGACACAGGCAAAAGGTGTTAGATTACACAAAGGGTGAAAGAAAAGAAAGTTGGAACACGGCTGTTAACGAATTAGAGATATAAAAACACTCCGTACGCTGTACGTCGGCAGGCGGATCTCACGTTTAGAGACAAACGGAAGCTCCGGATTACCGAATTCTGGAAAAATCCGTATGGGCATTTCAGAGACCATGCATCCATTATCAAAGGCTCCTCTTTAGGAAAAAATAAATATAAAAAAATTCCTATCGAGGATCCCTTGATACGGATTTTCCCAGAAATCGGTAATCTAGAGCTTCCCGTTTGTCTCTAAACGTGAGATCCGCCTGCCAACATACAGCTTACGGAGTGTTTTAAAACCTGTAAAACACAAATGGTGTAGTAAATTACTAGAAACTGAAAGAAAGGGCACTAAATAGGGATAATATTAAGTAATATAAACTTACCGAAAGGCGGNCGGCAAATCCATTCCCTCTTAATATTTCATGCTGCTATAAGGAAAAAGATGGTTAAATCACGGAATTGATCCAAAATGGGGGCGAATTTCACCTATTAATAGGAACTGGCGAAGAGAGCGTTAGCCCATTTTTTCGTCCCTATAAACCTTGTGGACGTCGAAGATGTTACGGATGTTGACCACAGCAACAGTGCAGACAATGGAAGCAGAAACATGTGAGTGGGGGTTTTCTAAAGTGGTGCGTGGAGCGTGCCAGCCGCGTGCATTTCTCGCTCGGTGGGGGCGGTAGGTGACCGGAAGTCTCCCTCTTGTACGGCGGTTTACACTCTCCCTCTTCGATCGCGGCAACGGCCGAGCTCCACGCCTATTGCCCGCTATTTTGCCGCATCTGCTGCACATAATGCCTCTCCATAAGTCCATCGCTACTTGCTGCTCGTAATTGGCCGGAGTGTCCCTTCTCCGATAAGATTTCTTTCGGTCGAAAATGCCGTTATGAAGGAAGAGAAGGGTCTGCGAAGATAGGGGAGCGTCGATTGAAAGCACTCGTTAATTGGAGAAACTGCCGAGAAAAACAACCTTTATTACTGATGCGTGTAAAGGTAGTTACTTTCCTGAAGCTCTACTATTGGCCAATTTAAGTGAATCGGGATTGCTTACCTCATTTTCGGGCGTTGAAGTGTCGGGATCGATTCCACGAGGGTCGTTTGAGTCTTTTTCTTTACGTATCTCTCTTATTAAATCTATTGGATCTTGCTACTTGATGACAGCCAATCATGATATATTTAGGCACAATTAAGAGATATAACACTGAGAAGCTAGCTAATTAAAGAATTGGCGCGTACAATAAGCGGAGGAATTGCCATAAGCAACGAAGGATGCTATAAACAGAACACAGAGCAATAGATTTCATAAAGATACTATTGGATTCATTTGATTTAATCAGAAAGAATTTTGGAGCAAAATAAAGATTCCGTAATGGCTACAATGAGTTCGTAAGGTGACTTGTATGCAATCATGAGATATATTTTCATGCGGAAAAAGGAACTGCTTGTATAGCTGTTTCACTTTAAAGATCAGTGAGGGAAGAACTTTTCCTGTAGTTTCTCATTCGGCGTGAATATTTGAAGAAATTCAGCGGGTAACATTACCTAATGAAAAATGCGATCAAAAATCTATGCTATTATTAATTGTGATCAACAATCACGCAATAACTTATATGTATTTTTTTTAATTATGCTATATTTAGCTGTGAACGTAAACAGCATCATGAATCTAATATTGATAAATATTAGCAAACAGATATGTCAGAAATGTGCAGATTGTTAGCAGGAAGTTTGAAAGTATAGTTGATTTAGGAAAACTATTTGTTTATATGAAAACATTTGGTTTTTATTTATATTTTAAATCGATATTTGAAGGATTGTTAGATATATCCTGATCAAATCTATAATTAGCATATTTAATAATTTTATAAGCTACATCTTTTATGATCGGTAGATAGCATGTCTAAAATTTGTAAGTGACGTTTCCTAACATTATATTATTTCAGTAGATTAAAGATGATATTTTAAGTGCAATAAGATACAATTTCACTTTCTATGAGCATGGGTGAATTTTTCCTTAAATCACCTAGGTGCACAATCCATTTATTTCTATAGACAAATAAATACAGATATTTTCGTGTAAAAATTCAAGAACAAATAATGGCATTTTACATAGAAGGTCCTAAATAAATCGAAGTATAGAAATGGTTAACTAAAAATTACCAACGAATGGAGCCTTAACTTTGCGAAATAACCTGTCTCACACGCGATTTCTAAGTCCTTTTTAACCTATTTCCTTAGATCTGACACATCCACCCGTTTGTCTGATTTTACTATAAAGAAACTGGTTGTATTATACTTTTCTAATTACGCGCACGAAGAAATACGGTACTTAATGAGGTGAGGTCTAAGAATTCATAAATGCTTCCTGACATTTCACTGTGTTCGCACTGCGACGAAAACCTCGTTTTCTCTGAGAAGTCAATCATATAAGGCCAATTTAGGAAAGATCCAATAGTGGATTCACCTCGCGATATCCGATCAAAGAAACGAGCTTCTCCGACAATGAAATCGAAATACTCTCCGGAGGAAATGAGCCTAGTATCCGGTCTTCCTTTTTAAAATATAAACATTTAGTCGGGGCGAAAGGGAGTGTTCCCCTTCGAATAAAGGGCCCCTCTCGAGGGAATTCATTATCGGCTCTTTGCCGCAGAGAACGCCCACTCTCAGGAGCGCTGATTTTACGAGCAGTAAAAGGATGGGAGAGAGAGCTGTGATGTGGGAAGAGATAATTTGACGAGGAAGGAATAGGCAGGGCGTGGCTGCTTTCCACGAAAGTGGCTTTTGAAGCACGGACTCTTACGTACGATTCGTATTCACATGCAAGTCTACATGCACGTCATCGCGGAAATGACTACGACGAATTTTCGACTAAAATATTCCCGATGCCCTAGTATCAGATATTAAAAAGCGCGCCTGTCATCGTAGTATGGCGCCGAAAACAAATGATGTCGGATGGATCTATAACCAATTTACAGAAGGCGTTTTTAGCCAGGCACGTGCGATAGATTACTTAGAAGTGGAGCATTTCTGGGAACCTACCATAACCTCGCATCTTCCGCCCTTTTATTGATCTTTGTTTAATATAACGAGTAGTTCCTTATTGGAAGTAAAACATTCCGGAGATTGAGAAGTAATCGTATGGAATATCTATGCTAACCAAAGTCTTCATTTGGGTAGAATCGAGAGTTGAGGGTCCCGCCTTGCATTCAATTCGATTTATAGATATACAAGAACATTGATTAGCTAATTTTGGGGAATAGGAGAGTCAAGACATATAATGTACAAATGGAAAAGCCCTAACATTGGGAGAGGAAAAAGATTAAGTTTGGTAGATTAAAAAACTAAGATATCTTGCGTAGGTAAAATGTGCTTTTGACAGTCAAATAAGGGGTGTGAAATACTCAGGAAATAGTAAAAACAGCGCAAAAAAATCGCATGTCTACATTATAGATCGTTCATTAAAAATGGCAAAGTAAATAAGATGCAGTAATTCATAGTCGGAGGAAAACTTTATAGCAAAATAGATCTTAAACGCTGTACAAAAGCGAAAGGAATGTACTAATATGAAAAGACATCTGTATTAAGTCGCCATGTGCAAGGGTTTCTAACAGAAAGACATCATAGGTGGCTGTTACAATTGTAATATATAATACAAGGAAAAGGGTTTTGGTGACTTGGCACGATAAGGTGTGCACCTAGGAAAATTCCCAAGGAGAAACGGAGATGAAATAAGTCTGACGGAACCGGGACTCGAACCCGGGTCTCTCAATTGCCGGTCGTTTGCTCTATCCATTGAGCTATTCGGATAGAGCAACTGAACGGCAATTGGGAGACCCGGGTTCGTGTCCCGGTTCCGTCATATCTTTTTCATATCCGTTTCTCCTTGGTAATATATAAAACAATTAACTGATAAAACATTTACCCATACCATGAAAGAAGTTGTTTCTTGGTACGGGTAAATATTTAATCATTTCCTTGTTTTACTTTGTGTACACAAGTCATGCCACAAAATCATGCCGGAAGAATTTGATGGTATCAGTAATATATAAAGACAGAAATAAAATAAACAAGAAAATCATAACCTCTAACTCATAAAACACATGCTAATGTAAAATTTTTGGAATACCTGAGCGGAAATTAATTCAAATATATATTGGGCATACTCGTAACAACATGAAACCTTCATCTATAAGGATATAAACGAGGGAATATCAGATTAAAACTTTTTTCCAAATGAAAATCATACGAAACATGATTTCTTGAATTAAACTGACAAACGATGCTATAAAAATTTGTGTATTAAATCGTTTTTATAAACGAGAAAAGGAAGGCTAGCAAAATTAGGAGTAAAAGAAAATATAGGCAATGTACACTTGTTTGGAGTATCAAGGCGGAGATGGCGATTTTATGCGAAATAATTTCCAGTCTTCTTTTGAAAGCAGCCATAATTCAATATCCTTTACCCGCAACTCAATTTCCTTTACCGAGCGCATCATCCTCTTCAACGTCACATTTTCTGTTCGCGGTATTCCCGCTTTGAAAAATAAAGAGATATATTTCGCGAGGAATATTTCTACTCCCTTGCCACGTGCCATTCGCAAACCTTCGCGGAAACTTACCGGGATGAATTTCTTTTATTTACGTTCCTATCTCCGAGAAAATCCCTTAAAACAATTTTAATGGAAAATCGAGATCGGACCTTTGTTTTTTGGTGAAAAGAGATTAAACATGGATTACGTATTGTGCAGAAATATTCTTTAAAAACAATATTTTCGAGGTTATACAAAAACAGTGAAGTACAACATTATACAAAAACAAACATGTTAGCAATGTCTTATAACTTACTTGATTATGTACCCGTAATTTATTGTCTTTCATATCCATTTGTACTTTTGCACCCATTTTACAATGAAAATTAGTTCACTACCATTTATTGAGACGATAAATTTGAAGGAAAAATTACTTCAATTGGGTGCATAATTATCCTTGAACCATGGAAGTCTCTTCCTCTGTTTTATTAATTATAAAGAAATAAGATTGCATTTACAACATTTCCTAAAAATAGTTTACATTTCATATGAAATTCAAAGTGTGTAAATACACTCAGAAAATCCCAGCTTAGATCATTTCAAGAGTACATTTGTTTCCCGGATTTCATTTCCCTGAAACTATCGTTTGCACGAATCTTTTCAATAAGCGTTGTATGTTGTGGCATAAACAAGTTCTATGTAAAATATGATCACCTTCAAAATAGTTATTGACATTAATTTCCCATTGAAATTTAGAGAATAATTCCTAAATCAAAATCAAGACTATGACTTTGGACCATTTAATCAAATCGGTATTTTTTACTTAAGGAGAATTTATCCTATTGCTATTTATTTATATTGGATATTGGGCATCATTGATCTTGGATGATCCCACACCTTTAAATGCAACCAACGGAACCTCCCTCAGACTTCTCCCATTGGATCATCGCCAACTCCCTCTATAAAACCCTCTTCCCGAATGAGCACCTCACAGGGTTTTCCTTTTAATCGTAATACATGGAACGATACAGACGGAAGGTGAAGAGGAGGAGGTTGATTCAGCAGAGGAGGAAGTAATTGGTGAAATGGGAGGTTAGACGAGGAAGCGACTGAGGAAGGCTTTGGAGGAGATCATTCGAAAAATAAGATGATAAGGTATATATAAATTTCTACATTTACATTATTCAATTGTTTCAAAGGGCTCACTGAAGTCCTGATATTTCTAAGAGACATTGCTTGGGCTCAGAGGCTAAAGTTAGCCTTCGTGATGGATTATGGAAGGGTTAGATGTAATAAGAGACTTCTTAGTCTCAATCTCGCCCTGAATAAAGTCCTTTATTATTATGGTACTCCACTGGTGCTCTCTGACGTAATAAAATAATTGTCTAGCTCTGCTCCAAATTGAAATTTCAAATTCTATCAAGATTGTGATTTTAAAGTGACGCGCTATATCCTGGGACCATTGCAATAACAAAAACGTTTTTAATTCCATCGATTATGTTGCTACTGATATCATACGTTTTCCTTGTAAAAGTAACGGCAATTTTTCCACGCAGTAAGATGAAAAACGTGACTGAAGGGTGTGTTAGAAAACCGTATACACGAACAACACAATCCTTTGTAAGAAAATAATATCAAGCAATGTAGAGAACAAGGAACGAGCAGCTGGCGTAACCTGTATAAGGTAAGACAAGTTATAAGTATAAGATAAGACAAGGACCGGTACAGCTACTAACTTAGGAAGCACACACTCTTCATCGACAACAAGCCCAAGTTCGGTACTGAAAATCGGTAAGTGTTGAACGCCAATTCAATTGTAAACTTTGGGACCTATGTCAAACAAAACAGAGACGTTTGAGTGATGGATTGCTACAGATTGAACTACCAGATCTTGAATACGGTGACATCACAAACCCGCTCACGCCTTTTCGGTTAGGAAAGTGCGCAATCGACACGTGATTATTTACATACAAAAATCTGTAGACGTTAATAGAAAACGATAGAGAACTACTCTCTGGATTTTAGAGGTATGCGGAGAATCTGTTTATCAAATCAGATCGATGTAACACATGATCGGACTGGCCCAAGAGGTCCCATTGGAAACGCCGTCAGCCATTCGGGCCACATCAAACAATCACCTCATCCGGAAGTGTCTAATCGGAGATGCAACTAGTAACTAAGCAATCCCGCCTATAACAAGCCGCGTCTCGAAAATAGAGCGGAAACCTGGATTCGCGGGGAGTACTGTGTCGTGGGTCACCCGCAGCGTGATTCAGGAGGGCCCTCGAGGGCCGCACCCTCCTCACCTAATTACTCGGACGCAATTTGGCGCGATGAGCCACTTGGGCACTGCTCTACACACCCCATTCCAATTGCCCCGCCCTCATCACGCCCCCGACCTGCCCACTTTCGTCCCCCTCACAAATAGCCCCCTTCCGGTGAAACAAGGGCATATACCCTCTGGAAGCAACGCCTGCAGATACAACGCCCTTTGACTCTAGAGATGAGCTGCCCGACCGTGAGATGGGACAGATTCTCGAGCAATTGTTGATCCTCAATTAAGAGGTCACGATTAGATTTCGGCAATTAGTACAACAGAAATATACCGTGATATTGGATTTGCCATGCTCGTCACCACCAGCAATATTGTCTTTTCGATGCTTAAGCGATCATATGCTATGCTCTTATCTCTCCTGATTTTCTGCTCTCAAGGATGTAAGAAGGCTATGTTTATTGCTTCTTATTGTTAGAATTATATCTCAACAAAAATGTTAACTTGCTCTCTCTCCATCAAAATTTCATTCGCTTACCTCTTGCCCTTACTCTCCTCAAATTACACCTTATCTAGTCGGTTTTTTCCTTGTGTGCAATTTCTCTGTTTTCCTCCAGTCATAAGTAGCATCTAAACAATCTATAACTTCTGCGAAATATATAATCACAGAACATAATTCTCTAGATACTATATATTCTTCTAATAAAAAGTCTCTATTTTTGATATATTCACAGCAACTACACGCATATAATTTCACGAGCTCATTCATGACTTCACCAATAATCCACTTCTAGCTGAACATAATAACCTTTGCTTCCTACAATTTTTTCCAAGGTAGATATTTACAGAAACAATTTTTCAATTGCAAAGTAATATCTCTGGAAAGTTTCAGAGCCGAGGTACGAGAAAACGAAATGTCTTATGAAAGAATGAACTACCGACAAAAATGCCAATCGTTTCCATTATTTTTATTCATCTACTACCACAGGAAACTTCCAACTTTAATAGCTGAAAAAAAATACAAATTAGGTTTTGAATTAACTCCGGGAGACCTAAGAGAGATTTTCGTTCCCATAATTAACTGTATTTTAAAAGAGTTAGAAAAAACGGCCAATTTGAACAATTTTGAGCACTATTTTCTCATCTCATTCGAAATAGAACTCAAGTGATTTTGCAATGCAATATTCCATTGAAATTGAGCAGAGATGTAATCGAAATCACAATTATTTTGCAAATAGAAATCTCTGATTTTTCAAAATTTCAACCGGCCTTCCAAATTACCTGAAGCTTGATTTGTATTCCGATAGGCTTTCTAAACTTGATCGCAGAGTTTTAATCGAGAGCCGATGGCCAAACTCCGAATAATAAATCCTTCGAATGGAAAATATAAAATTGCATAAGGCTTCCGACATCAGATGAGCAATTAGAATTGAAAAAAATGAGTTCAATTAGAATTTCTAAGCGCGAAATCCTTCAATTCTGTTATGCAAGTATAGATTATTGGAATAGAATCATGGAAATGCGATACAGAAGGCAAAGACTAAAAAAAAAGGGGGATGGATTAGAAAAAGAGGAGAATGTGTATGAAAATGTTGTTTCGCATCGTTAGACGCAGTCTCCCCTCTACGCTCTTCAATCCCAGCTCGTTCTGATCGGGTCGTAATGCCTCCTCTGTTAAATAATTCAATAATGAAACAGCAAATCGAAGTTTCATACTTTCGTCCGTGGCTATTTAAATAGAAGTTCGTGTAATGATGTCGGTTCAATTGCCCCGTTCGCGTTCAAGCATTGCGAATATGTTTCCAAGAAACGTGCAGTCCGTTGATATATCAAATAATAATGTGAAAGCTTAGCAGAGAGCTTATACTTTGCTTAGAGAGAGCTGATACGATTCCATTGTTCCTCTGCCTCACGGGCATGCCATTGCGATAGCAAGGCGGAATATTCCAGTTGAAGCCGGCGCAGAGGAAAGTCTAAATGTTCACGATTTAAGTTTTTCCCGTTAATACACGTATATTTTACTTATCAGATGGGAATATTAGGATAGATAGAGCTTTTAATTCAAACAGAGATTTCATAGAGGAAGATTTGGTATTATTCCAAATTTAACGGGGCTCCCGGACAGCCAAGTGATTGCAGAGTTCGCCTTTGGTAAAAGCGGCCCCGTGTTCAATTCCCGGAGAAAAATACCACAGCCGCCGAATTATTTTTCAATATACTACTTTTAAAATTTAGAAAAATAAATTTACAATAGTCAGAAAATATCGACAAACCTTATGTTGGTAGTTAAACATCACAGCATATCATCGCTCTATAATATTTTTGAATAAACCATGAGCAAATATGAGAAAAGATTTAAGAGAGGTAATAATTACAAATTTTGAAGTGTCATTTACAGGAAAATATCTATGACTTCCTGGAAAAGACATAACCATGAGCACAACACTATGCTGTGTCTATTATTCCATACATATTGTATGTGCAGTATGCTGATGAGAACTTGACATTCTATCGAAAATAAAATACCTATTCCGAAAATATATGGAAAAATACAGTTAGCACGCCATCTTTTTTAAACACATAAGATCCTCAAATTACCACCTTAAAGGTGCTCTCCATTTGAATAACATTTTTATCGACTATCAACGCATTTTCTAAAATGAATAATAATTACTTCGATCATCATGACTTGATAAAGGGTAAATCTTAATCTAGCATCCATCCCATTTAAATAAATGTACTCACAAGATAATAGAGGTTATACTTAAGTTTTCATGCAATTCTTGAAGTTCCATCACTCAGATAAGAGATTTGATCGAACGATTTTCATTTGGGGTCACATTCTTTAAATGTCCAAATAATCAGCTCTCTAAGTTTTATCAACACCAATAATAATCGCTTTTTATCAATAATATTAATTATTTATATCTTCATTTGGATTTTGAAATTATTCTAGATTATTTTCCGAGTTTGATCTTTTAAGATATTAATCATAAAGCATCCACATTGATTTAAATGGAGAATTTGAGTGTAAATCTTCCATGTTCCGCAAAACTGAATAGAAAAAATCTTTTACGAGTTTCAATCTCTCCCTAATCAATCTGACCCACCGACAAGGATCCCAATATAAAACTAAAACCCATCGTCTGATATTCTACAATAAAAAATAGGTGTTGCAGTGTTTAGTGCCCCTGAACTTTCAGGATGAATTGTTATCCTCAACTCGCATTGGAACGTATCAAGGTACTGACTATGTCTAATGCATTGAACAGGAACCAAAGCCAAAATAGAAACCAAAAGAACGTTTTTTTTACCTGAGTGAAAATCAAACTCGAACCGAAATATAAAAATTTTTGAATCCGAATCGAAACCGAAAATCGCTATTTATTCTGTTCCAAACAATATTATTTTATCCAAGCGAAAACTGAAGAAGCTATACTTACAATAAATATGTGTAGCAGCGACTTGATGATCATTGAAATGGATGCTTTACATTCAAGCATTCCCTTTATTCAAGTATTTTTGTCATTATATCTTTAATATCGCAAGTTATGTTCCAAAGCCTAATTAAATCTGATTCAAAAGCTTCATACTCTAAATTACCTTTCGAAAGGGTATATTATTTCAATCTTCGGAGCTGAAAAAACCGGTTCCAATCGGTTCGACGAAAGCAGCAGAAGCGAAACCGGAACCGAAATTTGTTCAACTCATTGAACCGGAGCAAAATCAGAAATTAAAAATATCACAGTTCGATGCCTTGATACGTACACAACAGTGACTAATTCGTAAGTCTTGGTGCACCAACAAATGTATCGATAACGATTCCACAGCCTTCGTCATGCGAGTAATTTGAATGGCCGAAGCGACCCGCGGAAAACAACGACTTGAGTTTTCATTTGCAGAACTTCCCGTACCAAGAGCGCAAGAGCAAAGAGATGATAGAATTTTGGAAGAGAAGAAACTCAGTCCGGAAGAGAAAGATATCGCGTTCGGATGAAAGAATGGAGAACTCAGGAGATAATGCATTTAGGATATGGGGCGCAGTTGTTTCATCGCCTCAGCGGAGATTAATTGATTCGGAAATGGAGTCTTTGACTCGGTTGGATTTATTCGGAAGGGGATGGGGAAACAAAACACGCAAAACCCATTACAAAATCTCAACTTCAGGATATTGGCCCGGCCAAATACTCCGTAAAATTTGTACATTTCCAACCGAATGTATATCGAATACCACTGTCGATGAAATGTTGCCGGTTGAATATACGGCATCGGCTGATGGTGACGCCGACGCCGGATTCAACGAAATCTTTTGGAGATCTACCAATTTCTCTTGTATCCCTTTCGCCCTGGTATCCAAGTTAAGAGTTTCTCAGCAGCTTAAAGGAGCAACTCATAAATTTCCGTTTCTCAAGACATGATTTATGGTAAGCAAAATTTACTTAGCATCGATTTTCGACCTCCTAAGGAAGAGGTAAATTTAACTGAGGGAAATATATTTACGGAACTGAGAGTAATTATATTACTAAAGTATCACTTACTTTTATCGTTTCTGGTGGAAACAGCAAATTAGATTCTTATTTTTGTAAACACTCACCGACACTTAACCACGAGCAAGTTTCTATTACTCAACAAGGGTGCAACTATAATTTACAAACTGATCACCAGGATTATCTGCACTATTTAATGCTATATATTTGATGTAAATTTAACTTAAAACTGCAACCCAATCGTTCAATTCATCGGGCTTAAGGGAATATCAGGTTTACCTACCTACCAGTCAGATCTTAAGTGATGACAGTAACAAAAGCGAAATATATAGAAATGTGTATACTGAAGAATAAAAACTAACATATAAAACATTTGTGAATTAGTATTAAGCGGAAGATGCAAGGCCTCAATAGTCCACATTAAATCAGAATGGAATAGAATATTTAAATTGTTATCGATAAGAGATTCGCGAGGCTAAACTGGAGGGATATCGGATTTTAATATATGTAATTATCGTAAAGTATAGCTAGAGACATAAGAGGAAAATGTATACAAAAATATTTTCTTATTCATTAAAGTAAGCAGCTAATCAGCTTGATTAATTTCATAGCTAGGTTAACGTATGCAATAATAATAATAAAACACTACGCAAATGTTAAACTAATAAAACTGCTCTTACAATTCACCTTGCAAAAAAGGATACGAACAACCATGTCCTGATCAGGATTCAAACCAGGAACCTCGGCGTTGCTGGGCTAGCACTCTAGGCGCGACGCCATCGAGACCGGCAAAAAGACAAAGCAAAACCGGCACCCACATAATATTTGGCTGCACACAGCAAGAGAGGTAACGATACCCTCTGCTCACTATCGACAACTTCCACGCTTTAGAGTTGAGCATTTCTCATTTTGGACAATATTTCCCATCGTTTTCAAAACTAAACAATGAATGATCAACAATAATCCGCATCGAAGCGGAACGAAAAAGATTTGTATCGCATAGTGAAAGGCAAATTTAATCATATGATCGTCGATCAAATTACGTATAAATGCGTTCTTCACTTGAAATGGGCTACGTTAAATCGAGTCATCTACATCAGAGTCATTAATTACGGAGACTTTTCCTTCGACGAAATAATTTCCCGCGGCACAAGTAACAACGGAAAAGCAGGCTTGATTACTTGTCACTTCCCTATCTTTCTCCCTGCCCTCTAAAAGTGAGTAGCACCTGCCGCCCGCCTGCCTTTGGAACGGAAGAGCGATAAGATAGTTGAGAAAGGAGTTCACAGCAAGTCACAGAGGGTCAATTCACGACGAACAGCCTCGACTGCAATGAATTGGGACCTCTGTCGACGAGTTCGGAAACTCCGAAACTGTGACAAGAAGTGGGCACTGTGCTTGGAACATCAGTGCATTTCCATAGATAGATTCGCAAGGGCAAATACCTATCATTATTGAATTAATTTAACAACTTTCCGTTTGAGTTTGAGGAAAAGTTTAGTCTGGGGGAATTTCGTGTATTTTCAGGGATTTTTGTACGATTTGAAAAATAATTTAACAGAAAAACGTTTCCATTAAATCAAAAAATTCCTAGAATAGCATTTCTACTATACCCATCCTATAGTTAATGCATATTTTGCTTTTATATGTAAGATTGTATAGAATGGTGCTGTGTGGTTATATAGATTGGTTTTGTGTGTACAAAATTGAGTAAATTAAATTATTCAGGCTACAATAATAATATATTATAATATGTTCACTTTATTCATAAAATTATCAGTAATTTAAATGGATTGAATTATATGGCATTTATACAATATGGTATTTATGATTGTGTATACTGGAATAATAAAGTGATGTGGAAGATATAGTAAGGCAAAATGTGTTGCAATATTAGTTTCATCGTACGAGACACCAGTTCACTTCCAGTACTCTCATTGGAAAATTATATGAATTTAGTACGTCAATAATGCACTATTACTACTTCTATCAAAATAAATCTTAGAAAATTTAAATTAGAAGATAATTGGATGATAACCAACAGTATTGGATGATAGATTACGATATCCTTTTCTTCTAAAGTTAATTCTGATGAAATTCCGAACATAGTCAAACTAGAGCAGGCCTTTTTTTCGCTTTTCCTTTGTTAATAGGCACATTACAGAGAAATATGATGCATTATCTACAGACTCACCGGGACATGTGGTTTTAAGTCGTGAAATGACAGTTTTTTTTCTGAAATGAGGTTTGGTTAGGTTGAGGTTAGGTGGAAGAGAGGCCACTTTGGCCTTGCCTTCTCGCAATAGTAAAATAAATAAATAATAAATATATTCTCACTTAGCAACCTACAAAGAGAAACTGCGCAAGAATACTCACATTGTAAACAAATCAATTTAAACAAGGGAAAGGGACTATTTCTTTATGACCCGAAAAGAATTCTTAAATAACATCGGTAACATTTGATAAAAGCTATATATAAGGAAGCTTTTTGTCTCTTCGATACACTGAAAAGTTACTCATATGGCTTTGCGGAAATAATCATTTTCCTTTACACGACAAATAAACGAGTCACTTCGGATAAAATTGAAAGGAATCGAAATGGATATCACTGGAAAACACAATTTTGAATATAAGTAAATAGTTCATTTTACCCATTAGCATTACGTGTGTTGGAGAATCCATAACAATATTTGGAAGGTTTCAAGGTGTTGTTATCATGTCTCTGCTCGTAAACTTCTGTAATAATAATAAATATGCACAGTGACACTTTCTATGATAGATTTCTCTAGGTTCCAACTTGGAAAAATGCCAGAAACGATACTTTCATCTATTCTTCAGTGTGTGAATGGCGCTTGGCTCTGAAATGATGAAAGATTTCGGAGGATACGGCATATATTAATCTGTCTG
Source organism: Ladona fulva (assembly GCA_000376725.2). Taxonomy (NCBI): domain Eukaryota; kingdom Metazoa; phylum Arthropoda; class Insecta; order Odonata; family Libellulidae; genus Ladona; species Ladona fulva. Next base: position 362,934 of record KZ308399.1, read on the forward strand.
AAGTGACAATAATTCATACAAGCAATGCACCCCATTTATTATTATTGAATTCTATATAGAATTGGAATAAAAATTTGATCAAAGTTGTTTTTTCTTTGAAAAGGTTACGTTTCTAGAATCATAACTTAAGAATGCAATTCTTCCTCGATTGAAACTAATAATTGGAAATCTAAGTTAACTTTCCAGTCTTATACCTATACTTTCTACGCGGCGATAAGACAATGTGGTATATCTTTTTTATTTTTCCAAAAATACTTTACATTTATTTCAAAACCCAGGAAATATATTATCAAAGGAAACGAATCTTTAATAATAAATTACGGTTGGACAGTTTAATATGTGACGGTTGGACTTCGTGGAACGCCATAAAAAGATACAATACAATACAAACGTCTTTTTAATTGGAGAAATCGGGACAAGAGTGTTCCATTTACCATGAGATTAAACCATCCACTAAAACGGTAAAGAAATAAAACTTTGCATAATCCACAGTAGAGATTTATTACTTAGATCGGTTTCGACCATAGACGGTCAACTTCAGGTACAATGTAGGTCTTAGTACCGCTATTAAAAGCACGGGAAAACTTTAAATAGCTATTCTTAGACATAAATATTACCTGAAGATGATCGTCTAAGGTCGAAGCCAGTCTAAGTAATAAATCTCTGCTGGAAACACACAAAGCTTAATTTCTTTACCATTTTTCCAGAGTTTCTAACTTTATCTCTCTTTAGATGTTCGTTTTTGGTAAGTATGCAATTAGCACTCCTCGACACAAGCACATTATTTTGGAATGCACTATATCAAATAAGGAGTAAACGCCATGTATCTAGCATATTACATCTTTATTACGAGGGAAATAAATCCTTCATTAGCTGGACCGAGTTTGGGCAGCCTCGTTAAGGCGACCAACGGTGTATTCCCCACGGCTTCCTATCATTCCACTTCAGGGGAAGAACTTAGCCCTGCTATTTCTATAAGCTCTCTTGCTATCGCATTTCCCAAACTGCTTCCAGCACCGCAGAATTTATTCGATAACTCCGTAGTGTTTCTATTTGCGGAAAAATGAATAATAAGAGCTTTCTACGAGGCAAGATCGGATTTAGAGACGGAAATGGGTTTTTATAATAATGATAATAATAATATTTATTGANACTACCGACAAAAATGCCAATCGTTTCCATTATTTTTATTCATCTACTACCACAGGAAACTTCCAACTTAAATAGCTGAAAAAAAATACAAATTAGGTTTTGAATTAACTCCAGGAGACCTAAGAGAGATGTTCGTTCCCGTAATTAACTGCATTTTAAAAGAGTTATAAAAAACGACCAATTTTAACAATTTTGAGCGCTATTTTCTCATCTCATTCGAAATAGAACTCAAGTGATTTTGCAATGCAATATTCCATTGAAATTGAGCAGAGATGTAATCGAAATCACAATTATTTTGCAAATAGAAATCTCTGATTTTTCAAAATTTCAACCGGCCTTCCAAATTACCTGAAGCTTGATTTGTATTCCGATAGGCTTTCTAAACTTGATCGCAGAGTTTTAATCGAGAGCCGATGGCCAAACTCCGAATAATAAATCCTTCGAATGGAAAATATAAAATTGCATAAGGCTTCCGACATCAGATGAGCAATTAGAATTGAAAAAATGAATTGAATTAGAATTTCTAAACGCGAAATCCTTGAATTCTGTTACGCAAGTATAGCTTATTGGAATGGAATCATGGAAATGCGATACAGAAGGCAAAGACTAAAAAAAAAGGGGGATGGATTAGAAAAAGAGGAGAATGTGTATGAAAATGTTGTTTCGCATCGTTAGACGCAGTCTCCCCTCTACGCTCTTCAATCCCAGCTCGTTCTGATCGGGTCGTAATGCCTCCTCTGTTAAATAATTCAATAATGAAACAGCAAATCGAAGTTTCATACTTTCGTCCGTGGCTATTTAAATAGAAGCTCGTGTAATGATGACGGTTCAATTGCCCCGTTCGCGTTCAAGCATTGCGAATATGTTTCCAAGAAACGTGCAGTCCGTTGATATATCAAATAATAATGTGAAAGCTTAGCAGAGAGCTTATACTTTGCTTAGAGAGAGCTGATACGATTCCATTGTTCCTCTGCCTCACGGGCATGCCATTGCGATAGCAAGGCGGAATATTCCAGTTGAAGCCGGCGCAGAGGAAAGTCTAAATGTTCACGATTTAAGTTTTTCCCGTTAATACACGTATATTTTACTTATCAGATGGGAATATTAGGATAGATAGAGCTTTTAATTCAAACAGAGATTTCATAGAGGAAGATTTGGTATTATTCCAAATTTAACGGGGCTCCCGGACAGCCAAGTGATTGCAGAGTTCGCCTTTGGTAAAAGCGGCCCCGTGTTCAATTCCCGGAGAAAAATACCACAGCCGCCGAATTATTTTTCAATATACTACTTTTAAAATTTAGAAAAATAAATTTACAATAGTCAGAAAATATCGACAAACCTTATGTTGGTAGTTAAACATCACAGCATATCATCGCTCTATAATATTTCTGAATAAACCATGAGCAAATATGAGAAAAGATTTAAGAGAGGTAATAATTACAAATTTTGAAGTGTCATTTACAGGAAAATATCTATGACTTCCTGGAAAAGACATAACCATGAGCACAACACTATGCTGTGTCTATTATTCCATACATATTGTATGTGCAGTATGCTGATGAGAACTTGACATTCTATCGAAAATAAAATACCTATTCCGAAAATATATGGAAAAATACAGTTAGCACGCCATCTTTTTTAAACACATAAGATCCTCAAATTACCACCTTAAAGGTGCTCTCCATTTGAATAACATTTTTATCGACTATCAACGCATTTTCTAAAATGAATAATAATTACTTCGATCATCATGACTTGATAAAGGGTAAATCTTAATCTAGCATCCATCCCATTTAAATAAATGTACTCACAAGATAATAGAGGTTATACTTAAGTTTTCATGCAATTCTTGAAGTTCCATCACTCAGATAAGAGATTTGATCGAACGATTTTCATTTGGGGTCACATTCTTTAAATGTCCAAATAATCAGCTCTCTAAGTTTTATCAACACCAATAATAATCGCTTTTTATCAATAATATCAATTATTTATATCTTCATTTGGATTTCGAAATTATTCTAGAATATTTTCCGAGTTTGATCTTTTAAGATATTAATCATAAAGCATCCACATTGATTTAAATGGAGAATTTGAGTGTAAATCTTCCATGTTCCGCAAAACTGAATAGAAAAAATCTTTTACGAGTTTCAATCTCTCCCTAATCAATCTGACCCACCGACAAGGATCCCAATATAAAACTAAAACCCATCGTCTGATATTCTACAATAAAAAATAGGTGTTGCAGTGTTTAGTGCCCCTGAACTTTCAGGATGAATTGTTATCCTCAACTCGCATTGGAACGTATCAAGGTACTGACTATGTCTAATGCATTGAACAGGAACCAAAGCCAAAATAGAAACCAAAAAACGTTATTTTTACCATGGTGAAAATCGAACTCGAACCGAAATATAAAAATTTTGGATCCGAATCGAAACCGAAAATCGCTATTTATTGTTCCAAACAATATTATTTTATCCAAGCGAAAACTGAAGAAGCTATACTTACAATAAATATGTGTAGCAGCGACTTGATGATCATTGAAATGGATGCTTTACATTCAAGCATTCCCTTTATTCAAGTATTTTTGTCATTATATCTTTAATATCGCAAGTTATGTTCCAAAGCCTAATTAAATCTGATTCAAAAGCTTCATACTCTAAATTACCTTTCGAAAGGGTATATTATTTCAATCTTCGGAGCTGAAAAAACCGGTTCCAATCGGTTCGACGAAAGCAGCCGAAGCGAAACCGGAACCGAAATTTGTTCAACTCATTGAACCGGAGCAAAATCAGAAATTAAAAATATCACAGTTCGATGCCTTGATACGTACACAACAGTGACTAATTCGTAAGTCTTGGTGCACCAACAAATGTATCGATAACGATTCCACAGCCTTCGTCATGCGAGTAATTTGAATGGCCGAAGCGACCCGCGGAAAACAACGACTTGAGTTTTCATTTGCAGAACTTCCCGTACCAAGAGCGCAAGAGCAAAGAGATGATAGAATTTTGGAAGAGAAGAAACTCAGTCCGGAAGAGAAAGATATCGCGTTCGGATGAAAGAATGGAGAACTCAGGAGATAATGCATTTAGGATATGGGGCGCAGTTGTTTCATCGCCTCAGCGGAGATTAATTGATTCGGAAATGGAGTCTTTGACTCGGTTGGATTTATTCGGAAGGGGATGGGGAAACAAAACACGCAAAACCCATTACAAAATCTCAACTTCAGGATATTGGCCCGGCCAAATACTCCGTAAAATTTGTACATTTCCAACCGAATGTATATCGAATACCACTGTCGATGAAATGTTGCCGGTTGAATATACGGCATCGGCTGATGGTGACGCCGACGCCGGATTCAACGAAATCTTTTGGAGATCTACCAATTTCTCTTGTATCCCTTTCGCCCTGGTATCCAAGTTAAGAGTTTCTCAGCAGCTTAAAGGAGCAACTCATAAATTTCCGTTTCTCAAGACATGATTTATGGTAAGCAAAATTTACTTAGCATCGATTTTCGACCTCCTAAGGAAGAGGTAAATTTAACTGAGGGAAATATATTTACGGAACTGAGAGTAATTATATTACTAAAGTATCACTTACTTTTATCGTTTCTGGTGGAAACAGCAAATTAGATTCTTATTTTTGTAAACACTCACCGACACTTAACCACGAGCAAGTTTCTATTACTCAACAAGGGTGCAACTATAATTTACAAACTGATCACCAGGATTATCTGCACTATTTAATGCTATATATTTGATGTAAATTTAACTTAAAACTGCAACCCAATCGTTCAATTCATCGGGCTTAAGGGAATATCAGGTTTACCTACCTACCAGTCAGATCTTAAGTGATGACAGTAACAAAAGCGAAATATATAGAAATGTGTATACTGAAGAATAAAAACTAACATATAAAACATTTGTGAATTAGTATTAAGCGGAAGATGCAAGGCCTCAATAGTCCACATTAAATCAGAATGGAATAGAATATTTAAATTGTTATCGATAAGAGATTCGCGAGGCTAAACTGGAGGGACATCGGATTTTAATATATGTAATTATCGTAAAGTATAGCTAGAGACATAAGAGGAAAATGTATACAAAAATATTTTCTTATTCATTAAAGTAAGCAGCTAATCAGCTTGATTAATTTCATAGCTAGGTTAACGTATGCAATAATAATAATAAAACACTACGCAAATGTTAAACTAATAAAACTGTTCTTACAATTCACCTTGCAAAAAAGGATACGAACAACCATGTCCTGATCAGGATTCAAACCAGGAACCTCGGCGTTGCTGGGCTGGCACTCTAGACCCGACGCCATCGAGACCGGCAAAGTGAGGCACCCACTTAATATTTGGCTGCAGACAGCAAGAGAGGTAACGATACCCTCAGCTCACTATCGTCAACTTCCACGCTTTAGAGTTAAGCATTTCTCATTTTGGACAATATTTCCCATCGTTTTCAAAACTAAACAATGAATGATCAACAATAATTTGCATCGAAGCGAAACGAGAAAGATTTGTATCGCATAGTGAAAGGCAAATTTAATCATATGATCGTCGATCAAATCTCGTATAAATGCGTCCTACGCTTGAAATGGGCTATGTTAAATCGAGTCATCTACATCAGAGTCATTAATTACGGAGACTTTTCCTTCGACGAAATAATTTCCCGCGGCACAAGTAACAACGGAAAAGCAGGCTTGATTACTTGTCACTTCCCTATCTTTCTCCCTGCCCTCTAAAAGTGAGTAGCACCTGCCGCCCGCCTGCCTTTGGAACGGAAGAGCGATAAGATAGTTGAGAAAGGAGTTCACAGCAAGTCACAGAGGGTCAATTCACGACGAACAGCCTCGACTGCAATGAATTGGGACCTCTGTCGACGAGTTCGGAAACTCCGAAACTGTGACAAGAAGTGGGCACTGTGCTTGGAACATCAGTGCATTTCCATAGATAGATTCGCAAGGGCAAATACCTATCATTATTGAATTAATTTAACAACTTTCCGTTTGAGTTTGAGGAAAAGTTTAGTCTGGGGGAATTTCGTGTATTTTCAGGGATTTTTGCACGATNAGTCAGATCTTAAGTGATGACAGTAACAAAAGCGAAATATATAGAAATGTGTATACTGAAGAATAAAAACTAACATATAAAACATTTGTGAATTAGTATTAAGCGGAAGATGCAAGGCCTCAATAGTCCACATTAAATCAGAATGGAATAGAATATTTAAATTGTTATCGATAAGAGATTCGCGAGGCTAAACTGGAGGGATATCGGATTTTAATATATGTAATTATCGTAAAGTATAGCTAGATACATAAGAGGAAAATGTATACAAAAATATTTTCTTATTCATTAAAGTAAGCAGCTAATCAGCTTGATTAATTTCATAGCTAGGTTAACGTATGCAATAATAATAATAAAACACTACGCAAATGTTAAACTAATAAAACTGTTCTTACAATTCACCTTGCAAAAAAGGATACGAACAACCATGTCCTGATCAGGATTCAAACCAGGAACCTCGGCGTTGCTGGGCTGGCACTCTAGACCCGACGCCATCGAGACCGGCAAAGTGAGGCACCCACTTAATATTTGGCTGCAGACAGCAAGAGAGGTAACGATACCCTCAGCTCACTATCGTCAACTTCCACGCTTTAGAGTTAAGCATTTCTCATTTTGGACAATATTTCCCATCGTTTTCAAAACTAAACAATGAATGATCAACAATAATTTGCATCGAAGCGAAACGAGAAAGATTTGTATCGCATAGTGAAAGGCAAATTTAATCATATGATCGTCGATCAAATCTCGTATAAATGCGTCCTACGCTTGAAATGGGCTATGTTAAATCGAGTCATCTACATCAGAGTCATTAATTACGGAGACTTTTCCTTCGACGAAATAATTTCCCGCGGCACAAGTAACAACGGAAAAGCAGGCTTGATTACTTGTCACTTCCCTATCTTTCTCCCTGCCCTCTAAAAGTGAGTAGCACCTGCCGCCCGCCTGCCTTTGGAACGGAAGAGCGATAAGATAGTTGAGAAAGGAGTTCACAGCAAGTCACAGAGGGTCAATTCACGACGAACAGCCTCGACTGCAATGAATTGGGACCTCTGTCGACGAGTTCGGAAACTCCGAAACTGTGACAAGAAGTGGGCACTGTGCTTGGAACATCAGTGCATTTCCATAGATAGATTCGCAAGGGCAAATACCTATCATTATTGAATTAATTTAACAACTTTCCGTTTGAGTTTGAGGAAAAGTTTAGTCTGGGGGAATTTTGTGTATTTTCAGGGATTTTTGCACGATAAAAAAAAATTAATCGAAAAATGTTTCCATTCAATCAAAAAATTCCTAGAATTGCATTTCTACTATACCCATCCTATAGTTAATGCATATTTTGCTTTTATATGTAAGATTGTATAGAATGGTGCTGTGTGGTTATATAGATTGGTTTTGTGTGTACAAAATTGAGTAAATTAAATTATTCAGGCTACAATAATAATATATTATAATATGTTCACTTTATTCATAAAATTATCAGTAATTTAAATGGATTGAATTATATGGCATTTATACAATATGGTATTTATGATTGTGTATACTGGAATAATAAAGTGATGTGGAAGATATAGTAAGGCAAAATGTGTTGCAATATTAGTTTCATCGTACGAGACACCAGTTCACTTCCAGTACTCTCATTGGAAAATTATATGAATTTAGTACGTCAATAATGCACTATTACTACGTCTATCAAAATAAATCTAAGAAAATTTAAATTAGAAGATAATTGGATGATAACCAACAGTATTGGATGATAGATTACGATATCCTTTTCTTCTAAAGTTAATTCTGATGAAATTCCGAACATAGTCAAACTAGAGCAGGCCTTTTTTTCGCTTTTCCTTTGTTAATAGGCACATTACAGAGAAATATGATGCATTATCTACAGACTCACCGGGACATGTGGTTTTAAGTCGTGAAATGACAGTTTTTTTTCTGAAATGAGGTTTGGTTAGGTTGAGGTTAGGTGGAAGAGAGGCCATTTTGGCCTTGCCTTCTCGCAATAGTAAAATAAATAAATAATAAATATATTCTCACTTAGCAACCTACAAAGAGAAACTGCGCAAGAATACTCACATTGTAAACAAATCAATTTAAACAAGGGAAAGGGACTATTTCTTTATGACCCGAAAAGAATTCTTAAATAACATCGGTAACATTTGATAAAAGCTATATATAAGGAAGCTTTTTGTCTCTTCGATACACTGAAAAGTTACTCATATGGCTTTGCGGAAATAATCATTTTCCTTTACACGACAAATAAACGAGTCACTTCGGATAAAATTGAAAGGAATCGAAATGGATATCACTGGAAAACACAATTTTGAATATAAGTAAATAGTTCATTTTACCCATTAGCATTACGTGTGTTGGAGAATCCATAACAATATTTGGAAGGTTTCAAGGTGTTGTTATCATGTCTCTGCTCGTAAACTTCTGTAATAATAATAAATATGCACAGTGACACTTTCTATGATAGATTTCTCTAGGTTCCAACTTGGAAAAATGCCAGAAACGATACTTTCATCTATTCTTCAGTGTGTGAATGGCGCTTGGCTCTGAAATGATGAAAGATTTCGGAGGATACGGCATATATTAATCTGTCTGAAGTGACAATAATTCATACAAGCAATGCACCCCATTTATTATTATTGAATTCTATATAGAATTGGAATAAAAATTTGATCAAAGTTGTTTTTTCTTTGAAAAGGTTACGTTTCTAGAATCATAACTTAAGAATGCAATTCTTCCTCGATTGAAACTAATAATTGGAAATCTAAGTTAACTTTCCAGTCTTATACCTATACTTTCTACGCGGCGATAAGACAATGTGGTATATCTTTTTTATTTTTCCAAAAATACTTTACATTTATTTCAAAACCCAGGAAATATATTATCAAAGGAAACGAATCTTTAATAATAAATTACGGTTGGACAGTTTAATATGTGACGGTTGGACTTCGTGGAACGCCATAAAAAGATACAATACAATACAAACGTCTTTTTAATTGGAGAAATCGGGACAAGAGTGTTCCATTTACCATGAGATTAAACCATCCACTAAAACGGTAAAGAAATAAAACTTTGCATAATCCACAGTAGAGATTTATTACTTAGACCGGTTTCGACCATAGACAGTCAACTTCAGGTACAATGTAGGTCTTAGTACCGCTATTAAAAGCACGGGAAAACTTTAAATAGCTATTCTTAGACATAAATATTACCTGAAGATGATCGTCTAAGGTCGAAGCCAGTCTAAGTAATAAATCTCTGCTGGAAACACACAAAGCTTAATTTCTTTACCATTTTTCCAGAGTTTCTAACTTTATCTCTCTTTAGATGTTCGTTTTTGGTAAGTATGCAATTAGCACTCCTCGACACAAGCACATTATTTTGGAATGCACTATATCAAATAAGGAGTAAACGCCATGTATCTAGCATATTACATCTTTATTACGAGGGAAATAAATCCTTCATTAGCTGGACCGAGTTTGGGCAGCCTCGTTAAGGCGACCAACGGTGTATTCCCCACGGCTTCCTATCATTCCACTTCAGGGGAAGAACTTAGCCCTGCTATTTCTATAAGCTCTCTTGCTATCGCATTTCCCAAACTGCTTCCAGCACCGCAGAATTTATTCGATAACTCCGTAGTGTTTCTATTTGCGGAAAAATGAATAATAAGAGCTTTCTACGAGGCAAGATCGGATTTAGAGACGGAAATGGGTTTTTATAATAATGATAATAATAATATTTATTGATGCCTTGTGGCAGAAAGCCACCTAAGGATAAAATCAAAACAGATCAAAGAACTCCATTTACATTGTCGCATTGAAACAAAAATAATAATTAATAATATGAGACATATATATATATATAAACATGCTATTAAACATACACGCAAAACATAAATATTCTCGTACCTGAAATAAATGATCGACATTATGATATTTCTCTAGAGCTCTAGGTTGACTAACAAAGATGACTTGCAGCTGCCAAGGAAGCTCAAGGTTTATTACTCTCCACCATTAAAACCAAAGTTTTTACTTCATAATTAAGTTCAGAAACATTGAGGAAATATTACGTGATTGTATCAGTATTTTACTCGAAGAAGAGAAACTTAGCATTGCTCAATATTTCCTTGGAAAGACTACGAACCGTGAAACGTTGTCCAGCAAATGGAACTAATTGGACTCGCGGTTGAGGAAATGCATGAACATGTAGCAATGCAAATATGACTCATCTCCGTTGTGATACAAAGTTTCTATACTCATAAGTAACCATCAACGCCAAACTAATTTATATTGTAAAGCTTTCATGATATGTCCTAGACGAGCGAAATTAATTTTGACAAACAGGCCAAATTCGATATAAATCAATAATATAGCAAGAAATTACGCTTACTTTGTTATAAATATGAGATTTTATCAAACCAGATGGTCAAAGTACGATTGAAACGTAAATACACCCATATTTTAGCTTCAGAAAAGTGCAATTTTGGAAGCAAAAACTTACGTAAACTATCACTACACTTCACTTTCCGTATACGTGATCTCGTTCGAAAATACATTCCCTATATCCTAGTGATTAGGAATATGATAATCCGTTTCCGACTTCCAAAGGAAAAGGAAAAATTGTAACGGCTAATTAATTTTAGTAAGTTTCTACGCTATGATAGTCAATAAACATTGGCGGAACTTCTTTATGAATGCTTCAAAGAGACGCTATCAGTTGTTCGCAGATGTTAAAGACCACTTTACAAAGCCGGTCACCGATATTTTGATCGCAGTTAATATCAAGTTAATATTAAATGTATCGTTGTGAACAGTAAAGCGAATCGAAAATTTCCCAAAATATCAATTTAATTCCTCAAAATTAATAACGAGACATCATCATTAGAGCCCTATTCTAGCGAGAACTGTAACAAATGGCGTTCCCATTGAGTGCCATAAACCGCAAAAATTAATGCAGGCTCGGAATGCAAATGATGCATGCAACAATCGCTCTATTTTTGAAATATAATGCAGAATATCGGATGAATCACGATTAAAAGTTTATGAAGGTTCGAGATAAAATCGGTACGAAAATTAATTCGTGCAATTAAACGAACGCGTCTGCGAAATTAATTCTAATTTCATCAAAATTTGCCCAAACGCCGCAACACGTTCGCGCGAAAGACAAACATCAAAAGGGTATTAATTATCGAAATATTTTAAATTGAAAAATTTTGCGGCAAAATAGTTTGTGATTGGTTCTCTTTGTTTTCCTCTTTCCCTCGCGATCGATGGGAAATTAAATCCCGTTTTTCAGACACTTCTTTTTCGGCAGTTATTCCCGTCTCGTTTGCAGCTCTTCATTCCAATCTGTAGTGCGGATCGCCGGCCAAAGCACTGCATTTTACGCGTATTCGGCTCTCGTCCGGTGTCTGTCCGCACCATCTGATACCAGGAGAAGCCCTTGGTTGGCACATCTACTGCTTCGACGCCTTCCCAAAATCACAGCATCTTCGCCCGCTTGGGGTGGAAATGAAAATTTCAAGCAACTGGAGTCGGTTCTGATTAAATCACAGATATACGATTTTTACGATATACGAGTTTACGATTAAAGGTGTAGGAGGCGCAAATACACCATAGCAGACTTGATTATACTTATATTCTCTACATTATACAAGACTGTAATGAAACATAACTGACTGAGAACAGTAGCTCCATTATCATCTACACATGTAGAAATATATAATTGTGAAATGATTTGTTGTTGTTAAATGTTATTGTTAAGATTGGCAAGTGCGCCTTTAAATAGGAAATTTCTAGGCATATTAACATATTACATAGATGCACATTACATACATAGTTAGATGAGGAAAATTTTATGCGATGATGATCTTTTCAATGGAAAACTTAAGTTTATTAGTGATCAATTCGCATATCATAATGAAATTGCGCGATATTCTTTGTACCAAAGAAGAAAGATATTTAACGTAAGCACCGTCTATGTATGTAGCGCTTAATACTCTATGGGCTACATTGAGCGGAGGTACCTTTGCGATGGGGTGCATCTGAAGGAGGATTGAACCGCCAAAGAAAAACCCGAGGCGAAGGAACCGTGGGCGGCGAATCGTCAATAGTTGCGGTACTTGACATCGATCTTGAGGTCGTCATCTCCAAAGGGAGCTTCTGCCCCCAGCAAAGGAACTCCAAATGCCTTTCAAATAAAGGGAAGGTTTTCCTGAGGAAGAAAATCCAGAAGTTATTTAGTGGAAAATTTAAAAAGATCTTTTTGATATCGAAACGAATTCCAAAGAGAAGGATGTAGGTGTGGCACAAAATTAGTAAATAGATTTGATGAAAAGAGGTGTCTAAAGATATGAGCTAATGTCTTAAACACGGAAAGAAACAGTAGGAAAAGCATTGTAACGAAATTATTCAGGATAAAACGTATGTTAATATTTACTGGAAAATATATATAAAGAAGGTGGGACTCATACTTGAGGTTTCGATGGAATCCACATAAAATACTTTCATTAATAACATAAAATTCTGTAAAACATTTAATTAAGAAATCAGTGAAACAAAATACATAAGAGAGGAACAGTTACTGCCAGATATTCACCCAATTTGGAAGGAATGTTCTTAAAAATCCTCGTGCAGGAAACACGTGATGCAATTTCTTACGAATCCCTACATATCTTCAATACAATATACATTCTATGACAAACTTCCCATCTTCTGCATACAAAACCTGCACTCCGCTGTTTAGTGGACTGTACTGCTGAAGGCGACCCAGTTTAAAATTATTTTCATTTGTATCTGAATTGTAAAATTACATTTACTTAAATTTCGCAGGAAATTTTTATTTTAATCGGAAACTCCAAACCTCGTATATTATTAATCTCTCGGTAATTGTGTAGATTTAGCGCGGTAAATAATATAACAGCGTAAAGTGTCCACATCAGCTATAGAAGATCAAATAAACTCTGTGCGGTGTTTTTTCATTAGAATTAGATTGTGTCAGCAGTGTATTTCCATTAGAAAAAAAAGTATGCGCTAAAAAGGGGGTTCTTTATGAAACTCCGATGCTAAAAATTGTGGGTAACTAGTGATGAAGAGGTGGACGAGTGAGATAAGAAAGTTCACAAAGAGCTAAACGGTTTCAGATAAATGTAATAGTATTGTACGTAACTTCTCCTGAGATAACAAAACATGGTTAACAAAGTAATTTTATGGGTATCAGAAAATGGGTAGAGAAAAAGAAAAGGATGGAACGAATAGCTTACGAAAAACATAAAAAAAAGCTATTAGGATCAAAAATAGCAGCAAATGGAAACTCATGTATTACAGTGAACAATACGAGGCATAAAAATTTACATTTATTAGTTTACGCTTCTAAAAATTTATATTGCTAATTTATGAGTTCTGACCACGTTAGAAAATGCATAAGAACGTCGATACTAATTACATTGGTAAATTAGCATTCAATGCTCCACGAGAGAAAATGAAATCGAGCGTAGTTTTTTCCGAATATTTCCCCGAAAAAATAAGACCCTAATTACGTATCTGGTTAGTGGGGCAAATATTGCCACACTTTCAGGATCTCCCCTGACCCATAAACCTATTATTGTCCCTTCACGTTTTGAACTCAAGAAAACAAAATCACAGCTGCATGCAGACCAACAATTCAACGCCGGATGTAAAGAATAACTCAGCCACTCACAAATCGCGATCCTTAGATGAAAGTATTTCTCGGCGTGGGAAACGAGCGGCCGGGGTTCGCTTCCCGCCCGGAATAGGGAAAACCTCTCCGTTCACCGCTTTTCGATTAGCGAAGGTAAACTTCCGGTCGCTTTGGCAAACATTCTCCCTGAAGATACATCGAAAACCAACACAAGAGTTTTTCGTTATAAAAAACCACACATGCACACACCGCGAAGGTAGAAAAGGAAGCGAAATAACATAGATCCGCTGTTTATATTGGCGGGTAAACAAAATATTTGCGCAGCGGAAGTTCCCGTAAGTAGCTCCGGCGGAATATTGCGAGCTTTCCCGAATTCGCAATCACATCGAGGAGGACAAATAACAGGTTGGCGGTCGGTTCCGCAGCGAAAGTCGCGGATTTTCTGTTTTTAAGGAACGTCGATAGGTTGTTTTATTGCCCGCGGCGCTCCGATATAAAGAAAAAAAGCCGAAGCATCGATTCCGTCGGACTGACAAGAGCTGGATGAGCGAATAAGGGTCCGTAGATAAGCGCGCGCTGGCGGTATTGACAACAAAATGGTTCCCAGAAAACACAGGCTTCCCTCGATCGGGAGGTGATTTATTTGAGCAAAATAAAGAGCTAGCGGGGGATAGCCAATAATTGCGTCTTTCCGAAACCGGGTTATTTATTTTTCGAAAGGAGTGGGCGCGGGGTCGGAGCGCGCATATAATAAATCAGCCGAAAAAGAGCGATAAATTATGTGATAATTAGGTCGAACACGAGAAACAATTGATCTTTGAGGGATTTACTGTGTCTCCTTCGCATGCGAAAGTGGGATCGCTTTCGAAAAGCGGAGTTATTCGTATGCCCTCTCACGTACTTGCACCCGCCGGGCGAAGATTAAGTATGTATTTATCCTATTCAATTTTTTCGTTATATGTTTACGTAAGCCCCAGTTTTAATGGCTGGTATCACTTGGTTTTATTTATTTAGTCAGAACTGTATTTATAATTAATTAGAAGTAACCATAACTTCATATCAATAGACAATCCGAATGATATATGTTATACATGATGTATTTTGGTAGATAGATAGATNTATCGACAAACCTTATGTTGGTAGTTAAACATCACAGCATATCATCGCTCTATAATATTTTTGAATAAACCATGAGCAAATATGAGAAAAGATTTAAGAGAGGTAATAATTACAAATTTTGAAGTGTCATTTACAGGAAAATATCTATGACTTCCTGGAAAAGACATAACCATGAGCACAACACTATGCTGTGTCTATTATTCCATACATATTGTATGTGCAGTATGCTGATGAGAACTTGACATTCTATCGAAAATAAAATACCTATTCCGAAAATATATGGAAAAATACAGTTAGCACGCCATCTTTTTTAAACACATAAGATCCTCAAATTACCACCTTAAAGGTGCTCTCCATTTGAATAACATTTTTATCGACTATCAACGCATTTTCTAAAATGAATAATAATTACTTCGATCATCATGACTTGATAAAGGGTAAATCTTAATCTAGCATCCATCCCATTTAAATAAATGTACTCACAAGATAATAGAGGTTATACTTAAGTTTTCATGCAATTCTTGAAGTTCCATCACTCAGATAAGAGATTTGATCGAACGATTTTCATTTGGGGTCACATTCTTTAAATGTCCAAATAATCAGCTCTCTAAGTTTTATCAACACCAATAATAATCGCTTTTTATCAATAATATCAATTATTTATATCTTCATTTGGATTTCGAAATTATTCTAGAATATTTTCCGAGTTTGATCTTTTAAGATATTAATCATAAAGCATCCACATTGATTTAAATGGAGAATTTGAGTGTAAATCTTCCATGTTCCGCAAAACTGAATAGAAAAAATCTTTTACGAGTTTCAATCTCTCCCTAATCAATCTGACCCACCGACAAGGATCCCAATATAAAACTAAAACCCATCGTCTGATATTCTACAATAAAAAATAGGTGTTGCAGTGTTTAGTGCCCCTGAACTTTCAGGATGAATTGTTATCCTCAACTCGCATTGGAACGTATCAAGGTACTGACTATGTCTAATGCATTGAACAGGAACCAAAGCCAAAATAGAAACCAAAAAACGTTATTTTTACCATGGTGAAAATCGAACTCGAACCGAAATATAAAAATTTTGGATCCGAATCGAAACCGAAAATCGCTATTTATTGTTCCAAACAATATTATTTTATCCAAGCGAAAACTGAAGAAGCTATACTTACAATAAATATGTGTAGCAGCGACTTGATGATCATTGAAATGGATGCTTTACATTCAAGCATTCCCTTTATTCAAGTATTTTTGTCATTATATCTTTAATATCGCAAGTTATGTTCCAAAGCCTAATTAAATCTGATTCAAAAGCTTCATACTCTAAATTACCTTTCGAAAGGGTATATTATTTCAATCTTCGGAGCTGAAAAAACCGGTTCCAATCGGTTCGACGAAAGCAGCAGAAGCGAAACCGGAACCGAAATTTGTTCAACTCATTGAACCGGAGCAAAATCAGAAATTAAAAATATCACAGTTCGATGCCTTGATACGTACACAACAGTGACTAATTCGTAAGTCTTGGTGCACCAACAAATGTATCGATAACGATTCCACAGCCTTCGTCATGCGAGTAATTTGAATGGCCGAAGCGACCCGCGGAAAACAACGACTTGAGTTTTCATTTGCAGAACTTCCCGTACCAAGAGCGCAAGAGCAAAGAGATGATAGAATTTTGGAAGAGAAGAAACTCAGTCCGGAAGAGAAAGATATCGCGTTCGGATGAAAGAATGGAGAACTCAGGAGATAATGCATTTAGGATATGGGGCGCAGTTGTTTCATCGCCTCAGCGGAGATTAATTGATTCGGAAATGGAGTCTTTGACTCGGTTGGATTTATTCGGAAGGGGATGGGGAAACAAAACACGCAAAACCCATTACAAAATCTCAACTTCAGGATATTGGCCCGGCCAAATACTCCGTAAAATTTGTACATTTCCAACCGAATGTATATCGAATACCACTGTCGATGAAATGTTGCCGGTTGAATATACGGCATCGGCTGATGGTGACGCCGACGCCGGATTCAACGAAATCTTTTGGAGATCTACCAATTTCTCTTGTATCCCTTTCGCCCTGGTATCCAAGTTAAGAGTTTCTCAGCAGCTTAAAGGAGCAACTCATAAATTTCCGTTTCTCAAGACATGATTTATGGTAAGCAAAATTTACTTAGCATCGATTTTCGACCTCCTAAGGAATAGGTAAATTTAACTGAGGGAAATATATTTACGGAACTGAGAGTAATTATATTACTAAAGTATCACTTACTTTTATAGTTTCTGGTGGAAACAGCAAATTAAATTCTTATTTTTGTAAACACTCACCGACACTTAACCACGAGCAAGTTTCTATTACTCAACAAGTGTGCAACTATAATTTACAAACTGAAGACGTAAGCCTGATCACCAGGATTATCTGCACTATTTAATGCTATATATTTTATGTAAATTTAACTTAAAACTGCAACCCAGTCGTTCAATTCATCGGGCTTAAGGGAATATCAGGTTTACCTACCTACCAGTCAGGTCTTAAGTGATGACAGTAACAAAAGCGAAATATATAGAAATGTGTATACTGAAGAATAAAAGCTAACATATAAAAAATTTGTGAATTATTATTAAGCGGAAGATGCAAGGCCTCAATAGTCCACATTAAATCAGAATGGAATAGAATATTTAAATTGTTATCGATAAGAGATTCGCGAGGCTAAACTGGAGGGACATCGGATTTTAATATATGTAATTATCGTAAAGTATAGCTAGAGACATAAGAGGAAAATGTATACAAAAATATTTTCTTATTCATTAAAGTAAGCAGCTAATCAGCTTGATTAATTTCATAGCTAGGTTAACGTATGCAATAATAATAATAAAACACTACGCAAATGTTAAACTAATAAAACTGTTCTTACAATTCACCTTGCAAAAAAGGATACGAACAACCATGTCCTGATCAGGATTCAAACCAGGAACCTCGGCGTTGCTGGGCTGGCACTCTAGACCCGACGCCATCGAGACCGGCAAAGTGAGGCACCCACTTAATATTTGGCTGCAGACAGCAAGAGAGGTAACGATACCCTCAGCTCACTATCGTCAACTTCCACGCTTTAGAGTTAAGCATTTCTCATTTTGGACAATATTTCCCATCGTTTTCAAAACTAAACAATGAATGATCAACAATAATTTGCATCGAAGCGAAACGAGAAAGATTTGTATCGCATAGTGAAAGGCAAATTTAATCATATGATCGTCGATCAAATCTCGTATAAATGCGTCCTACGCTTGAAATGGGCTATGTTAAATCGAGTCATCTACATCAGAGTCATTAATTACGGAGACTTTTCCTTCGACGAAATAATTTCCCGCGGCACAAGTAACAACGGAAAAGCAGGCTTGATTACTTGTCACTTCCCTATCTTTCTCCCTGCCCTCTAAAAGTGAGTAGCACCTGCCGCCCGCCTGCCTTTGGAACGGAAGAGCGATAAGATAGTTGAGAAAGGAGTTCACAGCAAGTCACAGAGGGTCAATTCACGACGAACAGCCTCGACTGCAATGAATTGGGACCTCTGTCGACGAGTTCGGAAACTCCGAAACTGTGACAAGAAGTGGGCACTGTGCTTGGAACATCAGTGCATTTCCATAGATAGATTCGCAAGGGCAAATACCTATCATTATTGAATTAATTTAACAACTTTCCGTTTGAGTTTGAGGAAAAGTTTAGTCTGGGGGAATTTCGTGTATTTTCAGGGATTTTTGCACGAT
>KZ308399.1:387193-460578 GCA_000376725.2 Ladona fulva
ACTGGCGAGATTAGGCCCATGTGAGCTTCTCTTCCACCTAACCCAGTATGTAATTGTGATATGTACAAAATATATGTATAAACTAAAAGAAAGAGTGCAGTGTGGAAAAAAATTATTGCAACTAAAGGTTGACAAAGAAAAAACCCACGTAGTGGGAAACACAAACATAGAATGGGGGTGAATGAAACCCGCGAAAACACAGGAAATGGATATAAGGACAATATATCAAATCGAACTATAAACTATAAAACACAAATAATGTAAGTTTAAATTGTACCGTTACAATACGAAATTAGATATCTAGAAGTTAAGATAAAGAATGACTGATCTTCAAGAGATTCGCCTTTACTGCGAACGCTCACATCATTTTAACGGGAAAAATAAATTCCTACTCTCACTGTTATATCAGTGCATACGGCGAGCTACTATATTTTTGTATATCACCTTGGCAATTTAAATACTTCATTATTTCATTTATATTGTTTACTCATCTTTGGGTTCAATATGCTTTGCATTTCTCACTCTATTTCAGCATCATTTTCTAATTTTAATTGCGTAAAAAACTGTTAGTTGACAGAAAAATTATTCATGTCTATTTGTTTTGTATCCAACATTCCTCAGCAACTGTATGGAGAGTTTCTCGTCCTTAGCGATCCTTATTACGAGCAATTTTCGGTCAACGTTCTCTTTCGGTCAAACGTCGTTGAGGATACTTATATTCGAGTAATTTACTTAAGTATGTGATATGAGTTAAAGAAATACTGGAATTAACACCGGGGGCTAAATTGTAGTTCAAAATTGCCTATCAAAGATCGATAGTTTGTGAGGGTTCAAATTAAAATGGTAATGGAGCCTAGAATGGAAGGAAGGGAAAGAAACTTTTCAAATTTGATCGCTATGGTCAAAAGTAAGGGTTCCCTATCCCCGAATTTCGATAGCTTATAGACCCTAATATCAAGAAATTATATCTTTCCCAAGGATTTCAGATACATTTTTCTCTCATCATAATTTATAGCCGATATAAATTGACCATCTTCCATAAAAATTAATTCCCTATGAACTTAAAATCTGACCCGTTTAGAAGTACATATTAGTCTATTTTGTACGCTGAATTCTTATAAAAACTTAGGTTAGCTCAGTAATGAAGTTCTTTCTTGAACTAAATTAGCAATCGTTTCCTCAGTAAGAGCCAACACTGTTTTCGAAAGGCCTGATCATGCGAAACATCCTTTCACACTAAAAAGGTATAAGTTTCCAACCTTCTTTAATTGACGATTTCTGATTCTGATCAATTTTCACGGTACGACATTTCCTTATTGCAAAGCATATTTATAATTAATTTCTTTGAGTAATTACCTCAGAGACGTGTAATATGAGAAGCTAAAGTTCAAGATTAACTTATCAGTTTTACCAGAGATGTCCATTTTACACTAATGAATTTTGTCAAACCAAACAATCATATTCGCCATCTTCATGTGGAAAAAGCTGTTAAAATATGATAATTAAAGATGATTTTCGATGTTTACATTCTACAGTATCCTGTAGTGGTAGTTTTAACTGTTTAGAATACATTTTCTGGGTGTTATAAACATACAAGTAAAGCAGAAGTTTAAATGTTAAAATTTATATGTTAAATTAAATGAGAATATAGATAGATTTCTACGATAAATCATTATCTCATATGGTGAAACGCTGTGCAGAGAAAGCGTAGAATTCTACATTCTGAACTAATTCCTCAATTCAGCAATTAGTTGTCATAATCACAGTTTAAAAACTATACTATAACATATATATAATTAAATTGTTTAACAATCCTTCTCCTCTCCCACCTATTTCTTCTGTCGACGTTTAATTACTTCAATTTAAAGTTAACAAACTAAAAAGCTTAAAATCTGATGGATAAGTTAAATTAGATTTAAAATTTTATAAATTATTTGTAAATTCAGAACTGAACTTGTTGGAAATTTTTAAATAAATAAGCGAAAAAGGGTAACATATTCTCTCAGTTGTTTCCCAAGTTGAGAGAGCAAGTCGTGAAGGGAGAAATGAGTGTGCGAGCGAATCTGTAGGAGGATGCGATCGTAGGAAAGTGAGTGGACAGAGAGTGAGCAATAGAGGGAATTTCAGTCGACTGAGGGGACTTATTTTTAGAGGAATCGGGAGGACGTGAGATGCGCAGCGAGAAAAAGAAGGGATTTTGGCTGCGGAGCCAAGGAGACACGACGAGTGGGATGGAAGCAGATAGAAACGAGTGAAAGGCATCATCTAGCGGCGAACGTAGCTGCACCACTGAATATTGAGCAATGACAAGCTAAATAAAATCTTCATAGTCCGATGTCCTTTGTGCCCCCTTCTATTTCTGCTTTGCATGTTTTGGATCGCCGTTTCGGAATGCGGCATTGAAGTTTCCTTTGCAAAACTCACTGCCATTCCAAGGCCCACCATCGAGTTTGCAGAAGTAAAGTCTTCGAGAATTCGTGAATAAACTTCGGGAATCTGAGGAAGTTCATGAAGTTAATTATGCCTACTACATGTAGCACATGACGGCTTTCAACGAATAAACACCGCACTAATTGCGATTTTCTCTTTTATTTCCCGATTATTACCTCATTCTAGACTGTAAAATTGTGGCAAGTAAACTTAACTCTACGCCATTGAGAAACTCTCTTTAGGTTCATCAATCTCCGCATATTAATGATTTAAAAATGATAAAATTTCTTTTTCTGATACTCGATGTTGGTGATGGAGCATTTTCGTTTGTCTTTTTTCATATTAAAGGGGAACATGCATCCTTCATTTACTTGAATCTCGGTCTTGCTCATAGTTGTAATGATGTGAAAATTATTGAGTTATGAGTGGTACTGAACAATGGCTCTGAATTCAGTCACTCCTCATTCAATTCTATGAAAAGCGTCGTAGGTGCATTGCTCTGTTAATGGAACTCTTCCTCTTATTGGTTTCGCTCGCTTATTTTGGCTCGTTGAGGAAAGCAAGGCTAACATACCTCACACCTCATCTTGCCTCACTCCCCATCAAAAGCTAGCAAATGGTGGACGGATTGAGGATCCAAACAACCTCGAGGATGATGACTAAATAGACATACAGTAAGGCAACAAAGTCATCTAAAATAATAAACGTTTCGTCCAAAGTACAGCGCACTATAACAAGATGGTAATCGCATTATTGAATGAGACCACAGATTTAAAATAATTCTCAAGATGATTTCGTTGGAGCAAAGATGCGAGCGTCTTAAGGGAACGGGATAGAATTGTGGACGAGTATCCAATGCTTGGATTTAAGGAATGAAAATCGACTGTGAAGACAAATCTGAAATGAGCGACTGCAAATATTAGCAAATAAAAGAAAAACTACATACATGATTCAAAAACTTAACTCGATAGAATTCGATCAGTTCAGTGATAGAATGGCAGATAAAAGAATGCAAAGCAAATATTGAATACAAAAACATGAAAACCCTAATTATTTGGATAAAATGAAGCAATAAAAGAAAATATAAAAAAAACACTAAGAATTTTACGCAGATATTTGCAACGGATCCCAGAACATATCTGCAACACCTTCAAATACATTCTATGGCAAAAGATAGTTACGATGAAAATGATACTAATAATAAAGGACTTTCAGGGCGAGATAGAGACTTCATATATCTAACCCTAGTATGGAACGGTCTATAATGGTAACGATGATCATATGTTCATAGTATTTGTTACCCAATCTTTTGCCTTCTTTCTTCCTCCCTGAGATGTGACGATGCAGAAGCTGTGTGCGTATTTTTCCTTACTTTCTCATAATGCGGTAGAGTTTCCTAACTTCCACATATATCATTCATGTACATTTCCAAGTGATCCTTCTTTTCCCTGACGCAAAATCTCATCCTTCCTCGTGACTTTTGACCTTTCTCTTTCCTTCGTCTTAGATTAACTTTGCATTTATTCATCCACACAAAGCAAAAGATGTAGTACTCCTTTATCTCAAAAAGGGTATGTGCACATTATAGCATTGCGTAATTGAAATCAAGGTGAATTGAAGCAAAAACTGGAGAGCCCGCATATTTGATTCCCTACTATTCCCCTTTGTTCCCTTTCCCTGGTTTAGACCCTTTTTTCCGCCACTGTGCGTCACCATTGAGAGCCCTTAACCTTGGAGGTAAACTCCTCTTCCCAGAGAGTCATTAGGGTCCAACTCATACACTCCCCTTGACCTTGCTAGCCGCAAGTACTGAATTCGCTGGAGCACAAACTTCATGGGATGACTCTAAGAGCAAATGGACGAATGATAATTTACTCAAGGTTAGCGAAAGTGAGGTTTGAGTGTACCGAAGATATTCCATCGAGTCATAACGAAGGAAAGTTTTGCTCATGATTCTTAAAGGATTGTTTCATGCTACTTTAGTAAGTTTATTGTGTAAGAAGAGGCTTGTTAGCCTCAATCTCGCCCTGAATAAAGTCCAATATTATTATTATTATTATAAAAGAAATTATTCTATCTCCAGGGGTAAAGACCAGGAAGCCTTTATAGCAATAAGAGGAAGGCTAAATTAAGCCGCTGAACTTGTGTATCGCCTGACCTGAAAGATTTGCCTATTCATAAAAGCAAAATCTACCTAATTGTTTCTATTAGCGAAAAACAATTGCAAGACATCCATGAAAAGTGTATAAGAATTAAAGGAACCCTTTTTCTAGCGCGATAAGGAAAAAATAGGACCCCCTTAAGTCTCGTGTTTATTCCAAATAAAATATGTTTCGTAAATAATGGATCATAAAGAGAGAAAAATATGGAGAAGAAGCAAACATTCTCCCATTGTTTAGAAAACCGATTTCATTCCATATTTATATAGATGTAAAGGAAATTGCAAACAAATACGAAGAGAGAGATGTATTTCCATATCATAAAAAAATAATGGGAAAAAACTGTTCAGTTTTGGCGGAAAGGGTAAGGAAGAAAGGAAATAAAAAAGATGACATGAGAAGAAGAGAAAAACGAGCATGGGAGTTTGGGATGTAGAGGAATGCAAATGTAAAAACTAGAGCGAGTTTACGGTGACAAATCAAAAGCTTGGTGTAGAGACAAGAGCTAAACTACACAGCAATTAACCACCGGAGGTTTTCGTAATATCCCTCTGACTGTATTGTGCTCCTTTAGAGGTTGTTTCCTCTTCTATAAACGGCAGTAAGTGATAAACAGCCACATTTTGCTGGGAACGGTTTGGGATAGGTTTTTACTCCATGTAAACGTAACATTTTCATTCGTGAAGGGACTTGAACCCAGGTCTCCCACTTTCCAACCTCGGCTCTAAACCAACAGAGCCATCTCGCGGAGCAGTCTCACTCTCCCGAAATCGGAGTGAGGTTTCTGTGTCTGATAGCTCAATTTGAGATTCAAACAAACTTCGATGCTGAATACTGTACGGGGTGCGAAAAACATAGGAATAGTAAGAGGAAACAACGCGTTCTCCGTCGCATTAAACATAAACTGAAGAACGTCGCTAAAATCACATAGAGAAATAAATACTACGAGTATAATACTACTTACTTTAATATAAACACTATAATAAATAATAGCCCTAGAGAAATAAATACCTACAATTTCTTTCATTTTCGACCACCCATCATTTAATTCATTGAGCTGTTTCTGAACCAATGTACCTCTCCAATACAATCATTTACTGTCTAAATATATTATTTCAGTTTCGATGAAGTTTTTAGTGATTGGGTGTCAATCGGTGGAATCCACGGAAAACATGTATTTTGTGTTCCGTAATATGCAAGCATACTTCTTTTTTGTTATGTGGAAAACGTAGTTTTATGCAAATCCATAAGAAATATTATCTCTCCTCTGTTCCATCCTAAAAAATGTAGGGAAAACAGAGAGAGAGCGTCAGAAAGAGTTCGTAGCAAAATATTTACTAGCAGAAACAGGTGTGAAAAATTGCGGCATGACTGGAACTAGAACCCAGGTCTCCCACTTCCCCATTTCAAGCATTACCATAACAGTGCGGAAGACATGCATGGTGGTTCAGTGGATAAAATACCAGCCCGAAAAGTGAGACAATTGGGTTTGAGCCTCAGTCATATCGCCACCAAACGGTACATTCTGGTAAAACGTAAGAGCATATTTAGTGAGGCCTAAGGAACTATGCTACAAGATTATTAAAATCCTATTGTCAATGAATTCTTTTAGACTTATGTAGTCATCAAACCGTACATACTCTTATAGTGATCCGGCATATAAGTACAAATTTACCGGTATCAACCATTCACCATTCTTAGTTATCATTATACAAGAAAAGTTAATTAGAAGGAAAACGGTTATCCATGGGTTCCTTAAGGCATTGTATCCATACGATGCTATAGAAATGATTACAAACTAACTTAACATACGAATGGATCTCAAATTGGAATAATGCTGTGGATCGTTCGCATTGAATGTACCAGTGGCTCACTCCATTCGGCGATTCAAGGAAAGGAAACACTTTCCAAGGAGCCTCTTCTGCATAACGAGATCTATTCTGCGATGCTTCTTAAATTGTAGTTGGAATTTGTATCCCGTATTGTCGGATCATCGCTGCAGAAAAGGGAAAGGAATATTTCGTAGGCCCGCATCGTCCCTTTGATTAGACCACGGAGCATCGCCCGCCTCTCAGCAGATAACAGTTTCTTGGAAATCGCTCGAATTTCCCGCTCTCGCCTCAACGAACCACGGCTTCTGACGTCTGCGAATCGAAAGAGAAATTCGACCAGGAAAAGAGAATATAAATAGCTGTCATCCTCAGTCAGATCTCTCGTTATTGAATGCTAAACTGGATATCTTCTCTGGTGTATATTGTACAGTAAACAGCCTTATTCCTTATGGTTCCAGAGTTACATTGGCTTTTCAGTAAGAGCAATTAGGATATGCGGTAGTACGTTCCTCAAAGCAATCCTATTTCACCTCCAAAAATTAGGAAATCATAATCAGACTTTAAGTCACTAAGCGTACAATCTTACTTTGCAATTTAAATGTTCGTCCAACGTCAATCCAAAAACATCAACTCCGCTGTAAGATATTCTTCCTATAAAATGTACATAGAATGTTCAGTATAATTGATAGATAATTTAACGAACATTTGAGGTGAATTCAAATGTCACAATATGTGAATGAACACGTTCACTGCGGATCACCCCACCGTGGGAGTCATAATGGATTGGAAATGGAGATATCCTCAGTGAACGTGTTAAGCAATTTCTCGCATATATTATTATTATTAATATTATACATACACTGATTTCATGCACTCGTTTTTTAGATACATACGAATGTTAGAACGCCAATAGAGATCACGTGGAAAAGAAGCCCCCATGGTCACGACCTCGCCAGTAAAAGACTCATCAATCTTTCGATCTTTCATTATAATTCAATCACACACACGACAAATACTATTGAAGTGGTAAATACGTGAGCGCCTTATTTTCGTGAAACTAAATATTTCTGCAATGCAAATAATTAAGAGATAACGGATAAACAGTTGTGGAAAATAGCGAGATGACTGGGACTGGTATTTAGGCGCACACCTCAATGTGCAAATATAACCACCTTATACTTTCCCTTGTTATGGAACTTCTTCGCATGGCTATGTATGAACTCCAGGCTATGTAATTTTTGAGTTACCTTAATCAAATCTTCTCTCACCATTTTGCAGGCAAAGAAATTCAGAATTAACCGCTTAGACCGCTGGAATGTTACGATTCCTCGTGAGTGCATATAAATCTCCACATTTTCGAGCGAGAGATCGAAGCTAACCCACACAAGAAGTGCAATGGAATGGAAACACAATGCACTGAGGAAAAGAAAAAGCAAATGCAAGATATCTCCGTTACTGACCTACAAACTATTACTATCCGAAAGAAAAGGCTATTCTTTCTCTTCTTGTAATTCTATTTCACGTTAATCTATAACACTGCTGCATTTATTTACTCAAAGTCAATTTCCCTCAATTGTTAATGGAATCGTTCTACTTGCGCCGATGACTCTATCCCATAGCTAAGGTCCTCCTAAGAGAGAGAACTTTGCTTTCTCTGAAGAAAAGGAAATACAAGAGAACAAAGAATATTCGGTGGTGCCTGAAAAGAGGAGATAAGATTGCGGAACGAAGACAGAGAGAGATGTGAAGACGAGATGCAGGTGGACGGAGAGGAGAATCTGGGAAGAAAGAAAGAGAAAGGAAATAAAGAAAAGGAGGCGGAAGAGAAGACATATTGACAGACAGAAAAGCAGAAAGACGTCTTTACTAAGGATTACATTGACAACTTGGAATTCAAATCTTAAGATATTGGGACCAAAGGAGGGACTTATTTTACTGATGAAGATTCAAGAGAATGCGACATGATTAAAAACTGAGTTTGCCAATTCCATATGAAAAATACAGTACAGAAAAATCCTACCGCGTAGAAAAGGAAAACGTTCAAAGGTCTGAAAGGTAGAGGAATCATTACAGAAGTATATAGAATTTACCGTAAATTAACGACAATGAACGAAATCCACAATTTCGGCATCGACTTGTGGTAGTTCTCCATAACGGACGAGAAATAAGAACAGCTTATACTCGTTGGGATTTAATACATACGACATAGGTCTTGACGATGATGATGACGCTACGATGATGATGATGAGATGAGGCTCCTGCTGATGACGCTATGCGTCGAAACTTAGGTCGTATGTATTAAATCCTGCAGTAACGTCCGTAAGATGTTCTTATTCCTCTTTCATCAAGACCTCCCACCTTTATAACGTACATACAATCAGACTATTTCTATCAAGTAATATTATTCGAATGACTTGCTCTCCTGGCATACCACATGATTCTCATTATATTTTCTGGTTAGTGAAATAATTATATTTTACCACATGATATTTTCATCCCACTTTTCGCTTGCGTCCATGTAAAATCGTATGATTTTAAACTGCTTCCTATAACTTTGATATTGTCTGATATACATCCTCTTCCTCATACTTCACTCACCCTAATGTATGGGAGGTAATTCCGTTTATCTTCAACCTTGTTCTTACTTCAGTAATGAAAGCATAGAAATATGGCGATTTACAATGAGTAAACAATACTAATTGTAAAAGTTATAGCTAGTGAGAACCGCCCATAAAACCATTGTGAGCTAGAGCGAATGCAAAGTCACAATACCCAAGTTCTTATTTATCTTTCCTCACGATAATGAACAATTATAGAAATACCTAGTAATCACTTAATTACTAGGTACATTAAATTTTAACAAATCTCAACAGTTATATAAACAAGAAACTGGCGCAGAAACTTCTAAATTCGGAACCCACTATTGTAAGGTAGTATATCCAAAGTTCTTCGGCAGCAGAGGTCGATTCGCACGTATCCCTCTTCTAATTCCCACAGGGAATCAAATCTGGGGGCGCTTTTACCAAAGGCGAATGTGTTACCCACTTCGCTATCCAGGAACCCTCACCACTGTAAGGTTATCCCGCTAACACTCAAACCACTGGAGCCTGAAATGTAGCCGCAACTATTTATTACGAAAGCACAACGATCGAGCGCAATCCTTTAATTTAAGTACATTAATTAGAAAACAAAGCAGCGATGTAAAAATATTTCGGAGATAAGCAACTATTAAAATTGAAAAATAGAACAGAGAAATACACATAATTTTACTATGAGAAGAAGGGTTGTGAACTGCTACACATAATTACTGAGGGAATGATTTTAAGATACAATGAAAGGGGAAGCAGATATGGAAGATAAGCGGTGTCTCTAGAGAGGGAGTTAGCAGTAGAAGAGAATGGGAAATATTATTATAGTTATTACATTACTTTATTTAAATATAGTTAAAAGGAGAGAACAGCAGTGCTAGTCTTGATGTATTAGGTAATGTTCGGCGATGGCATTCTCCGATTCCGAGTTAATTTTCTAACTTCGGCTTGCCATTTTGCCTTTAATGGGAGTTCGTGAAAAATTGAAAACAATATTCCACGCTAAAGGTATCCTCCTCTTAATTTTATATCGAAGCACACAAGTGGATGATTTCAGTGCGCTGAAGTTTGAGTTAACAAATAAGTTTGCCGTGGAAGTAAAAAGGTTTGGAATCACTGAATTATATACGTTTTGTATATTATAGACACACGGGAATGTCGCGAGATGGAAGGCAATCTTAATAAATGAAGACGCTCTTTATTTTTTATTGTAAGAGAACTCCTTCATTGTGATCTATGACCAGCTACCAAGCCAATGAACAAATGGTTAGTTTAGCTTAATGTATGTACATACGGGATCCATAGTCACTCATGCGGGATTTGAAGCTTACACCTGCAACCTTATTGGATGCGTCTATAGAAAACCATAGACATAGTAAAGGCATAAAAGAGGGGTGAAGGGACCCAACACTGAGAGAGACGCATGCGGCTAATGGTGCGATATGAACCGATACGTACTAAATGTGTAAACATTTAATCATCCGATGGAAGTAAATGAGAGAGATAGAGAGAAATAAAAGGAGGAAGTGAAAGGGGGAGGTAAATGGAAGAGGGTGGATCCGCAGTGGTTGAGGGATGCGATTTTGGAAAGAAGGGAACGTCATGGAAGGGGAGGAATGGTGATTTATTGGACGAGAGGAGAAAAATTGAAAGAGAGCGGTGTGTGTGGGTTTGTATAGAGAAGAGATAAGAAGGGAAGTGAAGGACGTTGAGTGATCGAAGGGAGGGATGCAAGAGAGGGTGGGAACCATTCGCAGTGACCGAAGATGTTGCGGATTTAGAGCCGAGGTGGCCACTTACGTCCACCAACTTATTTCGGACATCCACGAGAATTCCACTGCGAAAACTAATGGATTTCGCTTTTTCGAATCATTTCATACTTCGAGAAAGATATTGAATTTTTGCTGCGTAAATGATTGACCAAGTAGGGATATAGTATTTATATTGGTTTTTTACATCTAAATTCTTCTCTGCTTAGGGCCATTTCTCGTAATGCGCATTCTTTACGATAGTTGTCATGCGATCGCTTTAATCTATTGATGGCTGCTTCAATCGCATTAAAAGAATAAAAAAAGACTATCGGTCTTAAATCACGTGAATAGTTCACCAGCACGTCTATTTTAAAGGGTACCTATGCAATTGATGCAGTAGAAAAAATAGAAATAGAAAACTGTACGTTGATTTCATCAGCATGCATTTAATTCTTCGTTTTTTTTTTTGTCGATGCTCTTACACTTAACTTTGGATTGCACTAACGGACAGTATTAATTCAATAATTTGGCGTTTTTATTGTAATTAAAGCCTTCTGGTCCTTTTTAAGTAATTAAGGGTTTGTGTGTGTGATTAACTGGAAAAACTTTACAAAGGTATACCTATACAAGATAAACCATACACGGGAAAGTAATATTAACAAAACTAGTTACAACAAATATATCAACCTATATCCAAAATATTTAAGAATGTAAATGCACTAAAGAAAGAAGAATAATGATGAATATTTACAGAATCAGGTTGGAATATTTTTATTAATAAAACTAAAAATGCAGGATCACAGGAAACACCAAAATTTTTAGTGAGTAGAAGAGATTTCAATTGAAAATTATTTCAACCAATATTTAAGCTGCGATAAAAATTGTAACAGCAAGGTCAATCAAAAGAGGTATTATTTTCTTGGCATTTCATAACTTTCCTAATTCTTTTAGATGGGAATGAATATCCAAATGAATGGATATCCATGTATGAAAACCTGAAACAGAAGCAAAGCTCGAAATAAGCATAACGGCAACCCTGCCGAAACTACAAACCAATTAAATTCAATCGTGCTAGGCCGTACTTCGTAGAACGACATTCTGACCAAGAGAGAATAAAGAACTTTTTTTCCTCACACGCGCACAAACAAAAAATAGCACAGGAAAAGACTTAAGAGTATCAAAAATCTAATTTCCAAGAATCTTCTGGACCAAAGGGGGAGCGTGCCAAGCGTAGCAGATAATGAAGCACTTAAATTTTTAACCTTTGAACTAATGCTGCGCGGTTGATCAGAACCGCTCACCTGCGCCCAAAAAGTTCTTATAGCGAGGCGAATGGTGCGGAAATTTCTACATTAGCGGAGCAACGCAGAGGCACAAGTGCATTGGAGAGGATGTTTCGAAACTATCGACTGATGTTCTCAGCTGAGCTGAAATCGTTAACACCCGAGTGCTCTCCGCTTTCTGACATCTGTAACGCTCTGCCGACATCAAACTGCCGTAAACTTTGCATCGCACAATGGGGACCTTAAAGCCGGAGCACCAACATGCACGACCCTTGCTAATTGGATTTTGCCAACTCTCTTGACTTCCTGGTAAGAAAGACTGAATGGTTTTTTGGTACACAACAAAAGAGTTATTATTGTAAGAATCATCAACAACTAACTGAAAGTTATATTCTCTTTTCGCTCGATTTCCTGATATTTTTCGTTGAGTTATGACGTTTTAACCCAAGTATCTCACCCTGTTAATGTTTTACCATTTTGGCGTTTGTAAGGGGTACAGAACTTATCAATTTGATAGAATTTTAAATCAGTGATTTCAAACTTATTCAGCTACTGGCACCCCTTAGTTTCCCAAATCCTGTCTTCGCATCCGTCTGTAAATATATGTAATTTTATCCAGAATGTAGGACGAAAATTGGGCACCTTAATAACAGAATTTGTAAACGTTGGCGATTTTCTGGATCTGCAGCATATACAAAGCACGATATAGAAATCGCAGGGACAATCATATGGAATGTTTCTAAATCAACCAGGTTTTTCAAAAGATATTTATGTGATTTTTGTCGCGATCGGTATGAAGAAGGAATATGGTGAAAGAAAGGCAGATTTTTGGGATAAGAGAGGATGTCTGACGCAAACGAAGTTTTTAAGCTGCGTGGTTTTCGTAATTCTCACGAACGGCACAGTCTTCGACGATGCGAGTATTTAATTTACCGGAATTCTGCATATATTCTTAGCTCAACACGTTCAAGGCTTATCACTCCACCGTTGGAGTAGTAAATTCATTGGAAATGGAGGTATCAGCAGTGAAAAATTAAACTATTACTAAAATTAAAATTATAAAATATAAAATTCTATCCTGATTAGTATCTGTAAAATATTATAACATGAACAGGTTGCATATTTGTACAGTCATAATAGACTTACAGTTCAATTTCTATCCAATTACATCATACTTGACAGGGCCCATTACCGAAGCAGATCATCGACGCCGAGATCAATGTGTTATCCTGTAAGAATATGTTTGGAATTTAAAAGGAGAATTAAGGGTTAATTAAAGTTGAAAATACAAATTACTCATGAATCCTGATGTCATAGTTATAGTTAATTAGAGTTAATACCTTAACACACTTAATTCTGTGCGAATTTATTGGAAATTCATCCAGTTTCAATCAAACCATCAACCGCTCACAAAAATATTGAGTCATTATAGACTTGCATTGGACACGTACTGGCTTAGGAGAACAAGATGTATACAATAAAAAACATATGTTTAAAATAACTTCTGTCTAATAAGTTCTGTCATGCTCGACGGGGGCGTTTACTAGTATAATATAAAATCCGTAATACTTTTTGATTTTTATTTCTCGATAGGTAGTATACAAATGCTCCAGTGAAGACACAGGTAGTAGAGGATTTAATCAAGCAAACAGGACAGCTTATCATCCAATTGTAGAGCAAGCTATGCATAAAAAAGTAAACATATTTCATGATTGAAACATAATCAAAGACCATAAGGATTTACCACAGATCTTTTCCTTAAAATCGATTAACAGATTTATATAAACGCATCGGTTCGTAACCGGTCTTTATACTTAACCGTTTGCGCATGCAAACTTTTTCCTGTGCGTTGGAAACCAAGCAAGTGACAAGCCTAAGGCGTCCTCTCACTTTCCGCAACCAAGAATTGGTTTATTTTATATCGCAGCAGCAAGTTTTTCCAGTATAAACCAAGAGGATTGCGTAAATACACGAAAAGATTCTGTTTACCAGATTTTACCAACGGGTTAGGACTCCCATGCCAACAAGATGTTGATGAGAATGCGGATGAGGAATGGAATGGCAAAGAGGACACTAAGCAGAGAAATTGGCAAAGTCTGCTCTCAGTGAGTGAGGGACCAATGGAATGAAGAGAAAAGAGCAAGGGGGAGTGCAGATTGATGCGGAGAGGCAGACAAATGACCCTATCATGGTCGCAACAAAGAACAGAGAGTTGAAAAACACTGTCTGACTGTGGTATGCGTGAAGAGGGATGAAAATATAAAAATAAAGGTTGATGAAGAATAATTCGAGAACCAGGTATATTTGAGCCTTCAGTGTTTGAATTTGTAGATAAAAATACACCAAAAGGACTTGGGAAAGTTGAAAAATATAAAACTTATTTCGCTCGAGTTCGACCCTGACAATGATACGTGAAGAGGCTAGCAAATTCTGCATTAGAGATGCAATTAATTAATGCGTCAATAAATCGGTCTAATACTGCAGAATTTCGTTTAGACTAACAGTAATAATAAAGATACTTAGAAGTAGAGGCACAAATTTTAAAGCGCAGTAAGAACGAGAAGTGCTAGAGTGCTTTTCTGAAATATCGTTTTAATCTATCCATCATTAGGTTAAAGGCACTTCAGAATTCAGCACATATGTCCATATATAATTCTTTTAGTAAATATGTCATTTATTTATCTATGATATTAAAGGTATAGCATACCGTACTGTATAAATGTTTTGCTCTAATCTCTCTAGTAAAAGTCCATAAGGGCTATATTTTTCGAAAAACTATCATAAATAATACTGGAGAGGAAGCAATATTCTCTTAATATTATTTCAGATGTCACTCTTTTGGTTAAATATCGACGAAAGTGACTGGGATAGTGAAAAGAAAATGACCAACAGAACTGATTGTCACATATTTGAAAACATTCCTGATATAATAACTTTTTTACACCGTATATAATTTGTGAAAATGTGAAAATATAAATAGGATATTTAGAAGAAAGTTAACTCTATGTTCATGAAGTTATTTTATCATCATCCTCTCAATTGATAATGTTTTGTAGCGTCACCCTTCACCTCCAAAAGAGAGAAATCAATGACGTAATTCCTGTAAGTTATCCGCTCAACTTAATCAATAAATAGTACCATGTTTACATTTCTTACTATCTATGATTTTTCCAACGAAATCACCGTTCTATCGCGCTTATTTTTACGCCTATTTTCAGCTATTCTCGAAACATTTTATTATTTTTTGCGACCCACTAAATCGCGAGGGCCCGCAGTTCGAATATCTCTGCTTCGGGCAGTGATGAAACGCGGCAATATAGGGAGAAATAGAAATAAAATCGAGAAACATGATACGAATCTCTGAGAGCAAAAAGTTGTCGTACAGTTTGACTCTGAGAAGCGGGAAAGGGTTCGATGAAATAGAAATGCATTGGCGAGACCCCTCGTAGATTGTTCGCCATGCATCCACTCTGCAGAAGGGATGCTGAGGATGCAGGAGCATAAGAGAGAGATGGTGTCGGAAATGGGAGGAGTGGAGGCGGCAATGATGTGGGGGTGGAGAGGTCATGATGGATGACCCGAGGTAAGGATGGGTCTCCGTGGTACATACGCACAAGGCGCCGTCTTTAGCATGATTCATTCATCGTGGGCACTGAAAGACGGCTTTAGCCCTCTCCTCTTCCAAAACCGCAAGACGATAGCGAAAGGTGAAAAATTGAGCTTCCCAGATAGTTGAGGAGTAATCCGGGCTGCGGAACTGTGATTACGGGGCTCCTAACACCCATATTTATGGCGCGGGAGAAAAATCGGCCAAACAGAGCGGTTCGTAACTTTATTCTCGCGACTATATTGGGCGCCGTTCACTCTCTCGTCTACCTAAATCACTCAAACAGCCCACGACTCCATCGTTCACTCAAAAGTCACGGCAAAAGTTTATGGCTTCCGTTTTGTCGATGCTGGAAGAACTTTCTGAAGGAAATAAATTGCGTTAAAGGCGAGAGCTCGGGATGACGAAAGTTATAACCGATTACGAAGAGTTAGTAGAATAGATTGCTCTTAATGAAATACAATTAATACATAAAAATGAAATAAAGAGTCCTGGATACGTGGTTTGACGCTAATAGGGAAGAGAAGCTATTTTTTCTGCATATTAGTACAATTTGTCGTTAGTAAACGAACTCTTTCAAAAAATTTGTCAATAATAATTAAAATAAAACGTCTTTATTTCAGGGTGTGATTGAGAATAGTTAGCCTCTTCTTACATATAACCCTAACACTTTTTAAGGCCGACTTATCTTTTTCCAGCCTCCGTAGTTTGACAAATGTTCAGGTACTGAAAAGAGTTGCAGAAATAGAGTTAGCCAAACGATAGCAAGACAGATTTCAATGATAGGGAGAAACAAAAGAAAGTATAGTAGTGAAATGAATTTGGTTAATGCATAGCTTTTGCTGTATGGGTGTGAAACGTGGACCTTACGAATGGAGGGCATCAAAAGATTAGAGGTCTTCGAGTTGTGCGTATGGTGTAAATGGAGTTGGGTTGCTAGAAAAACAAACACAGAGGTACTAGAGATGGTCGAGGAGGAGAGGGTTTTTAATGGAGGCAATTAAACGACATAGGAAACGAATGGGTCAAATATTGAAAGGAGAGGGATTGCTAAAGAATGCTAATGAGGGTAGAATACAAGGGTAAAAGGCAGAGCGAAAGACAAAGAAAAAGTTATTAGATGACATAAAGGGTGTGGTAAGTTTCCAGGAAGCGAAAGAGATGTAGGAATATATAGTATATATAGTAATATATAATATAAGTAGGAAATATTAAGGCACATGAACCTACCAAAAGGTAGAACACTTATGTATGTACTTACCTATGCAGCTCTTCCGATCAGGATTAGGAATGTACCCAGGGTTGCAAATGCAATAATATGAGCCATCAGTGTTGACACATTGTCCATTCTCACACAAGTCTTTTCCTTCTCGACACTCATTTCTATCCTCACATTNAAAAGCTCAGTAAAGACTTTGAAAGACGCTTCCCTCGTCGCCTCGCGTTGCTATCTCCACGTCAACTAAATCCTTAACTTTAAAACCCATCGAGTCGAGGGAATGCGGCGTTTAATGCAAATGTTGATCATCAAGAGGATATATAGTAATATATAATATAAGTAGGAAATATTAAGGCACATGAACCTACCAAAATGTAGATCCTTTATGTACACTTAATGTGTAGCATATTTAATTAAGTTACGGCTACCTAATAGAGGAAATGCGATATTTGATAACGGAAAAAGAGAGATGTAAATCTGATGGGGAAAGAAAAATGTAAGGCAAGAAGGAAATAAATTATAATTTTTTACCTTAGACTTATATCTCGAAAAATATATGAGGAAAACAGGATGGTAATTGTTGATGAGGTTTTAATGAAAGAATAAGGAAAAAAGAGAAGTAATAGATAAAGAATGGATATGAGAAAAATATGCTTGAAAAACAGCACGGATAAAAAAATCGTATTTTTGGAAAACATTAAAGTCAAATCCTGTTTTGACGAGGTTAAGTCCATGTGGGCCTCTCTTTCACGTAACCCCATATGCTGTCGTTATATACACAATGATCAATTAAAAACAAAAAGAAAGGGTAGATTGTGAGAAAAAAATTTTACAACTGAAGGTTGACTAAGAAAAAACCCACGTTGCGGTAAAAGTACCCACGAAGAAGGGGGTGGTAAAAACCTGCGAAAAAAACAGAATAGAACAGCCATAAAAAATTCCAGTTAAAAGAAAAGGTTTAGCATAGGATGATTTAAGAAAATCTACTAGTTTTTTTTACGACAAGACAGTGAGTGTAACGCAAATGCTTCAGGACGCAGGATGGGAATCTTTAGAAAATAGAAGGCTTAGACAAAGACTAAATCTCCTTGATAAATTTAGAGAAAGCACGTTCGTAGATGATGTAGCTGACATAATGTGCCCCCCATGTTACATAGGCCGTTCAGATGTAGATGTAGATGTACTAGTCAAAACATTTTAAAAGTATTATGCAGTATTAGGATATATTTTTGCAAAATTTAAGTCATAAATACATGTTAACAAAAAGAATAAATTTGTTTGAAATATTTTAAATAATAATTATCAATTATACATAACATTTGGGTTTATTTGGATCCGGAGAAATTAATGTTTTCTTCTTATGACGCAATTTCTAAAAGTTACTCTTAAAAAACCTCAGGCAGCTTGGATTAAAAATGTATCAAACGACAGGAAACGTATCTACAAGCATCTTAACGGAGAATTGAAAAGGTAATATACCGATTTATAAATCATCGACTGCCCATTTCATGTTAGCGTTTCCTCCCTCAAAATTTCCGAAAAGTAAGCATATCTTACTGTTGTCTGTACCAAATAGAAATATTCACGGATGCGGGCGAAAATTCTAAGATGGTATATTTAAGTCCTATCGCCTTAAGAGAAACGTTTTAGAGCAAACAGAAGCATCTGCGTCTATTTGATTTGCAGAATTAATATTTAAGCTAACATGTTTCCCACGTAGAATCATCAAGGAGGAAATGACTAAAAAATGCTTTTGATGTGGATCCAAGCTTAAACTTAGGTTGTTCAAACAATCTTATATGGAATATAAGATATTAATATTTGTGATAAATTAATACTTGTATTACTTTGCTTCTACAAACAGAGAAAAAGTACAAATTCGCTTAAAAGGATGCAGAATTTCAAAGATAACGATTTAATGACAGAAAAAATTAGTGTCAAAGAATTCAGATACGGTACTTGATGCAGTCGAACAAAGTGACAGGCTCGATTTCCGGTGGAGGCTCACGTGTAAATTAACCCAAGCTGTAGAAGCCGTTTTTCATGAATCAACATATTTACTGATTTATTAAAACACCAGACCAATAGAGCCGAACGAATTATACATTGAACGTATTTATACAGAGGAACTGTAACAGAAATTCAACGCCTTGTTGGTAGAAAGCCTTGTACTTTAAATATTGTGCGGAATCTTACTCTTGACGTCTTGGTTCGAACTTTTGTCTTCTTAAGGATGACAGTTGTATACCTGACGCTATCTAAAAAGTATAAAGCTACAGCCTCCGAGGGACCACTTCATTAGCAGTAAAATTGGTCATAAATCTTGCAGTAACCCTCACGAGTATCTTAACGTGGGGTACTCACATTTGTAATAGACGAGACTCGGATTTAGCAAATAATATTCGGTTGGAGTGAAGGAAATGTCCTTGAGCGATGTTACTTTGCGTTAGTAAGGCCCCACCTTGAGTATATTGTACTGGGATCCTGCTGAAAAGTATTGCATTCGAACATTAGAAAAGGTACAGCGAAAGGCGATACGTTTCGTAAAAAATGTTGCGAGAAATCAGTGAGCGATATTCAAATATTTAGCGCGCAGGATGGCAATCTCTAGAAGCTCGAAGATTTAAATAAATGTTAACTTACTTAATAAGTTCAGAGAAAGTACGTTCTTAGAAGATGTAACTGATACTATGCGACCTCCCTATTACATATGCCATTCTGATGCTGTGAGAAAATTCAAGAAAAGAGATGCTGGAGCTAGTCGTTTTTTGAATTCATTTTTTCTGCGAACTGTACGCGAAAAATAATTGATTAGGGAAGTGGAGTCATGGTGCAAGCATCCACTACCACACGCCAAGAGGCGACTTGCGGGATTCATATAGATGTAGATACCGATATTGAGACCATTTATGTAAACGACGATTTCAGATATTCCATTGTGAAAGTGCAATGCTGCGGGAATCTTGCTTATTAATTTTCATTAACAACTCTAACTTTCTGTCTAATTAACCAGAAATACAGTCATAGTACTTACAGGCACGTAGAATGCTGACGCAAATTGCAGCCTGGGAAATGTTGCGGAAGTTTTGTACGGTAGGGGCTTGTAGACACAATCATAATGACGAATTCATCAAATCCATCAGGAAAGTGCATACATTCTCCGCTTATCTCGAGTGAATCGCTTTGAAAAACGACCTCGAAAGCAGCATCGATCCTCGCACTACTGACACAAAAATTACCATCTGTGCGTAAAAGCTCAGTAAAGACTTTGAAAGACGCCTCCCTCGTCGCCTCGCGTTGCTATCTCCACGTCAACTAAATCCTTAACTTTAAAACCCATCGAGTCGAGGGAATGCGGCGTTTAATGCAAATGTTGATCATCAAGAGGCGCTCTTCACTAATGTGGAACAGAAGACGCTCGTTGCGCGCCTTCGAATTCTTAGACGATGCCCATTTGGATAGAAAGGCTTGCGCGAAATAGCGGCGGAGGCGGTCTATTAATAGAAAGGCAAAGAGGAGAGAAAAAGGGAGAGAAAGAGTATTGGAATGAGGAAAGATGAAGAAGAAAGAAAAGGAAGAAGAAGAAGAATAGGCAATGCGGGAGACTAGAGTTATGCAGAGGGGAAGAGATTGGAAAGTGGAAAGAAGCTTTAGTAAAAGAAAATTCACCGCCGGAAGTGAACTCCTTACAACGTTGCCATATGTAACCTTAATTCGAAGAGTGACCTACCGAAATGTATCTATCTGTCATTACACAGTATTATATCCACAAACAATAACTACTGCATTACTTTAAACACAATTTTCCATTAACAATCTTCATTTCAAACTGTTCTTCGCTGCAACAATGCGATGAATATCACATGAACAATTCCATAGTGATAATAAAATGTATCTATTCTTAGGAACTGCTTATAAACAAATGAAGAAAATAAGGCAATTCAGCTACACCGTGTATGCTGCCACGAGCAAGAAGAGCGGTGAAATCATACCTTCTATTTCGGTACCAATGTTTCAAGGTTCTGCGCCTCACTGGTTAAAATAAGAAATTGCACGGAATGAACTAAATTCCGAAAATATACTAAGAGTCTCTATGTCTTGAAGATATCTGTTCATAGGGTATGAAAACATTAACCGAGTAGTTTGCTATAGCGCTGATTAAACGAATACTGAGTTGTGGAATGGAGACAATTTCTTAAATAAGTCACCAAACTCAGAAGCTGAAAAACGTTTACGAGATATTTTATACATTGTTTGATTCTGCAATCACTATTCCGTAAACCTCTCACTTAATACATTCCGTTTTACTTATGTAAGGCTTTCTGAATATTTCTACTTGTAAACGACAGTGGCTATAAAAAAATGTTTCCCTAACTTCTCAAGTAGAGAAAAATCAATTGAGTCCGCGAATAGATTTTCTTTCGCAAGGTCAGAAATGTTGCCAGTTACTTGATACGACTTTACCTAAATATAAAATTGAAAAAGTTAGCACTAAAGTTAATCTGTCGAAATAAAAAATCAACTCGTGTCTTCCAATTTGGAAACAAATCTACAATCTGCTTCTATTTATCAAAGCCGGTAATTTTAAAGGGATTGAAACAAATTTACACTTTGTGAAGTTTCGCAAGACGATTTATTTTGTGTTTACAATTTATTTACAATTTGATTTTTGTATCAAGTCCTGAATTGGAGTTTCACCAAGTTATGGCTTCTGTACTTGATTATATATTTCCAATGAATTTTTTTGACAGTGCCAAAAGGAATAATTTGATTGGGAAGGGCAGAAAAGAAATGCTTAAAAAAAGACTCCAGAGTGACACCTAAACAATGACAGAGTTGGAAATTTAACATTTAAGGTTCTTAGTCAAGGGTGGGCAAATTGCGGCCTGCGTACTGAATTAAAACAGCTAGTTCATTTGAGAATCAAAGCAGTTAGTAATCATAAATACCTAAGCGTGTAACAACTGTTCTACTATCACTTCAATTTTTGTATTTAACGTAATTTTTTCTGATAAAAGTATCAGCCATTTTGATTATACATTTGAAACCTACAACAATTTTCTTTGATTAAGAATTCCTTCCGCGACCCGCGCTATGAAAAGTTTGCTCGCCTTTCGTTCAAACACCAGCGGAAAATATGCAATGTAAACAAAATAAACTAATGAATACTCAATTTAAGTTTTTAGCGATGGCCGTAGAATATCCCGAAAAGGCTTGATCGGTATTTAGAGAGCTATATCACAAAAGCCTCCAAGTCGATGGAATCTCACCTACAGCCGTTCTAATCAGTGTCAATTGGTATTGAAGTGATTGACGAATGGCTCGGATACTCCAATGGATTAGAGGCGTGAAAAATCACTCTCGGATACGCTCATTGCTCGTTCGGCGATCGTCAACTGTTCGACAACAGGAAATCGCGATTAGCAGATCACTCGTGCAAAGCGATTCTTCTTCTGTTACTCGAATCTGCGGTGACGAAGGATCCGATGTTGAACGCCGTGCCAGCGCAGTTGTCGTTTCTTTGATACATGGCGATCCCGACATAATGTACGTACATTGGCTGCAAAGTGTACATCGGTTTTATTTTAACCTCGTGAGCAATGTTTATTTACGTAGCGTAGTAAGTAGTTAAGATAAAATTAAAAGAAAAGGCACCTTTAAGGTCCTCTGAGCCAAAGTTGGCTCTTCAAGAGGTGCCGAGATACCAGTTTACAAGTTATTACATAAAATAATTAAAATTTCACATTACAAACTTTCAATTGTAATAAAAAACGATTATTATAACTATATACAGAAAAATTAATATAAACTATGAATACGGCATTTTCTGTGCATTATAAACAAAATAAATATTTATTAATTAATACTACACCATTCAATGCATTCTTTTTAACGAATCTGAAATAACTTAGTTAAACAAATGTTATTTATTTATTATTCATTTATAATTTTTATCCAATCAAAAGAGAGGTTTCCAAATGAAACAGCAGTTTTGCTCCATTAGGTCTCCGTTAAAAGTTTGAAAACTAAAAAGGAGGGAAAATCTACCTGAATCACTGAACGTCAACTGCTGCAGAGTGAATTGACAGCTACCTACCCTTCTTGGAATTCGCTGACACGGCTAGTTAACTCACATTGGCAATGTACATCTATATATTTCATCTGTTTACTCATCGCAAGTATGATTCAGAGGTCAATATAAAAGACAAAGTCTATCTTCAGTCATCTCAGATTGTTTTTATAAGTAATATTTTCATGAATAACAACGAAGAAAGGAAGTACGACAGATAGCGGTCACGATTCTCATTTGGAGAAACTTATGGAACTGAACTCAAAGGAAAATATTTTGTTTCAATTTACATCAACGTACACGTCATATGAGTTACATGGAAGCGTGTGGCGTTGGAGATGAACGTAAAGAGATAAGAGTATTTAACTTATTTATTGCTATCACTTACCATTTAAGGAAATGACACCTTTTTAAACGATATTTCCTGACATCTGTTCCTCTCATTTCTTTTCCTGTCTCTCCCATTACACATCTATTGTCAGATAAAAGAAACTAACTTAATTAAGAATACCCTATATATTACGTGGAATTTTCTTTAAATTCATTTTGGAACGCTTTTAGGCAACTAAGTATTACCAATTTACGTCAGAGTGCGTTTTAGTAAATCAACCTGTTTTACCATAGCTATTCTTGACTTTGTATTTGATACATATCGTAGGTGTGAAGAAAGCAAAGAAGCATCAATCTACCTTTTTTCACAGATCAACGAAATCGAGTATGTTTTCTATTTTCTTTGAGCACATTCTCCCAATGTGCACACTTCAGACGAAGATATTTGTGAAAGTTACTCCGAAATATTCTACGGAATACTTATACTTCATCTTCCATTGGGAATAATGTTCTACGATGCCAAGACAGCTTACGTCAAAAACGCCTTTCTAATCCTTATTCATCTCGCTTTCAGTATCTATAACTGCTTATTCACATGTTTACATGACACAAATCCTTTCTTTCTACTCTCCTTGCGTCAGTGGTCTCGTTTGGAAGCCTTTGCTATGCGAAAGTTGCTGTGGGTCGATTCATGGGCCGAACATTTTCCTCTGATATGCACCAAAATGAAACGCAGTTGACGACGCCTCTTTTATCCCAGTTGTGCACACAACTGATTCATCTCCATACCTAAGAGAAAAGCTTACTTTGTACCTTGCCTTTTACGTTAAAGTACAAAGGCCATATGGCTATGCCACCGGCGATGGAACAGCAGCTTCAAATCTCGGATGTTTGTTATTTAACACCGGATTTCTATAGCTTCCAGCGTTTCTTTCCCTTTGAGATTTTTCAATAAATGAGTCACTAAAACTTAAAAAAAGTTTAAAACAGCTTTACGTAAGACAACAAATCTGATTTACAGATATACATTTCATATGACGTTATCCATCAATGTCAGGTAATTCCTTTTAAATTCTATATGAATCATGAACTTTGAACATCCTATTCGGCAACAGAGAGTGTACAATATACTCTTCAGTTATTAGAAATATCACTAGTGGGTTCATATTAGCTATTATATTAGCTATTTTTTGGTTAGAATATTACAAACATTTTATACAACCGATTAATAAGATATCTTGTAAAAATATTCGGGAATAACATTTGTTAAGAAAGAGAAACATGACCTGGCTCAGGAATCTATTACATAAACATATATATAAAGTGCCTTCTGTTAGGGGAGCATTTTTTAATATTGTAATATTTACCTTACAAGATACAAGATGTGCGATAGTGCGATTCAAATTTAATATACTGAATCCCATGGAAAAACGGAGATAAAAGAATGACATGACATGGCACATGAACCCAGGTCTTCCAAGTCCAGGTTGGTTGCTATGACGACTGGGCTATTCCGCCAGAACATATAGACATGCCGTTCGGGAGACTTTGTAGGCAAGGACTCTTTTCATGCCCGTTATTCCTCGTGATTTCCCTTCGTGCTCAACTTTACATGCAATGTCACACTAACCCCTTTCCTTGTTATAATATTCCACATATTTTCTATCCATATTTTTGAGTAGGTTTCATTTTCGATCATTCCTGAGTAGCAAGACTAAAATCAACAGAATTTGGGCAATTTCGATTCAATGTAAAACAAAATCAGTCTTTGTCAGCGACATTTGGTATAATTCAATTTTATTGGATAAATAAATCAGAATTTTTTTATACTTCGGAATTCTATAAACATTAGCCATAGAATAGAGCATTTACGTCAGGTTAATTAACGTGTTCATCCTATTTATGACGAAAGATTGAATGATGTCTTCCGTAGAAAAATTACGCAACTAAAGAACTTATCGCATTTTCATATGGACCAACAACTAATTGATATTTAGGTCACCTCTGATGACCTGCACCATGAAATAGCAATACTATTATTTTATTTTCCCATTTGTAGAGAAAATAGGGTATTTCTACGGAAGTGTAAGGGTTTAACTCATTTTCTATGACCATACGCACCTAATGCTTGTCACCAGATGCTATGTGATATAAAAATAACAAAAGTGAGTACTTATTGATAAATTTAAGCGATTTTCTTCTACGAGAAAAATAAACAGCAGTTGACAATATTATCTTCAATAACTGTTACCAATTAAGACATTAATAATGAATCGCATTTTAAAAGAGGATAATTTTAAAGTTCGTCAAAACTTAATACGGAGAAACGACACATAATAATTCCAATCGACCTACTTCAGTTCCAATCGATCTACTTCAAGCTATTCGATTTTAGTATCGCATGCCTTACGAAGATAAATCGACCTTTCGACCAGATACTCGCATGTACTCCAAAAGTTTCCTTTAACCGCGCCAGGAAAGACTTTAAGACTAAGGACAGCCACCGATATCGATTATGACATATAACTAAGAGCATCCTTGGGGATCCTTAAATTCTTTAGGTTTCTTTAGATCTCGAGGGATCATTTCAATGGATATTTTAATCATTTCGGCGACAGCTAT
The DNA here is from genome assembly GCA_000376725.2 of Ladona fulva. Classification (NCBI taxonomy): domain Eukaryota; kingdom Metazoa; phylum Arthropoda; class Insecta; order Odonata; family Libellulidae; genus Ladona; species Ladona fulva. Next base: position 413,085 of record KZ308399.1, read on the forward strand.
CTTTCACTTTAAACGTTTTAGCGCCTTTGAACCCGAAAACGAAGATCCCTTTCCAAATATTTGATAGGACCCAACGCTCCCTCTTTCTTTCTTTCTCGTTAAAATCCTTTATTCCCCTTTCTTTCCCTCTGTTAGCCATTCCACTCCGCTTTACTCCTCGTTTTCTCCTCCCAAAACCGAAATTCTCGGTTCTATGAAATGCATTTTAATGACTGAATGCTTTAGCGCGACCGAAATTACGGTGGAAACTGTCATAGATGTGTGGGCGAGAGAATTTCCAAAGGCCTGTGAAAATAAATGCAGAAGTTGAAGTTGAGTGCCTGAAATGATTCGCTACGTTATTAAATTCCGATACTATCACGCGGATTTCTTTATATTTTTTCCCGCGGCATGCCGAGGAAAATCCGCGTGTCAGTTGTAAAGCCCTCTGTCAATGTTTGCTTTTGGCAAATCGATTTATCTGCCCTGTCGTTGTATCCATTCTATCAAGGGCCAATTTTGGCGCGAAGCTCTAGTAAAACAGTGCGCGATGTCGAATATGTCGTTTAAATAGCGAAGCAGACGACTCTGTACGAGAGGCAAGATTTCACCATTTATAAGTTGTTCTCTATACTTGTCATATCTTTCCGAAAAGGAATTGATGAGATAGTTCAAATTTTGGAATATGCATCTGAATAGAGCCCTATGCAGCCTCATTCATTCACAGAAGGTAGATCAAATTTCTAACGTATGCTTCGTACCATTTCATAAAATACTACATGCAAATTTTGTATGTCTTTAGGGAAACGTAAATTTCAGATTTTTCCATTCAGTTCTTCAAAGTGTGACAGTCTGTCAAGTGATGTTCAACCGCTGTGTGACTGAACCATGCACAAATCACCGAAAGTTTATTTTGAGTAATAATTGACTTTAACCTTTAGACTAGAGAGAAGAAATATATCGACATAATATTCAACAGATCAGATGTTTGCTTGATTCTAATATATAGACATTTTGATATGCAGTTCAACTTTGTACACTTTCGAAGGATTTGTGAAAGATCAAATTCATAATTCCTTTTATCAGTATTCATTTTAATTCTCACTGTAATGAAAACTGAAAATATATTCAATTTATGAGCCGCCTGCCAAGCAAGATTTCAAAGTTCCTATTAACTAATATTTGGTAGAAGGACTAATTATATATTATTGTTATTTTAGCAGTCTGTCTGTTTTTTTTTCTACCCTATATCTTATTAAAATTCTGTATATGCTCTAGTTTAAAATTTACATCTACACATGTAGATTGCAAATCGCCTTTAGCAGGGGACCTTAGTATATCATGTTATGTATTCGAACAAAATTATAACAAGGGAAGATGGGAAATGTAAAATACAGGATGGGAATCAATAGTCCTAATTTTGCCCAACAAGGACGTTTCTATTATATTTATATCACAGATTACTGTAGAAGACTTATAAAAAACATATATAGTAGTGCCGCTTCTAAGATAAACAATTCTGTGAAAATGCCTCCGTCCTTCCTTAGATTGTGTCCTTTCTTCCTAATGTTAAAGATATATAATAGTATCAGCTGGAAGAAAATGCATTTCCCATACTGATTAATTATGGAGGATAAGGGTGGTGCGAGAATTCGTTCGAAGAAGAGGCTCGGAATGGTCTAGATGCATATTGAAGGGATATTTGAGCGTCAGATGGCCTTCGAAGGCTAATGTCCTGCTGAATAACGCATATGTGGTCTATGCTTTCGATCCATTAACTGCCATTTACTCCACGATAGGTTTCTAATAGACTCTCATTGTTATGAGCGCTCTATCTGGAAGAGGCATCACATTGCTTTGAGGATATCATTAAGGGATTCACACCTAATCTTTAATATTGCGCTCTTGCGGCAGAACCGAAGTACGAAATATATGACTATACAAAGACCAATATTACGAAATACTGTGTTTTTTAAGTCCGTCGGAAAAATTATATAACTTTCAGTAAGATTATAATGTACTACTTCCAACGTTAATATAACTCAAGGCTGTAGCTTGCGGCTTTTTCATCCCTATTCAATTAGTGGTCTCCTCGTTGTATTATTCAAAGTTTTTTCGTGAAATAAATTATAATAATTAAGCAATGGTATTGTGGAGGAAAGTTATTAGAAAATGATAATTACTGTGAGATGAACGTCTCTGAATTAATATTTGAAGAGGTGGCATGTTGTTTTCGTAGTAACTAATGATGAGGGATGGAGTATGCGTAAAGAAATAAAGTCCATTAACTTAACTATACAGTTATTATGAAACAATTACATATTTAATAAGAAAAATACCCATGAAATCGATTTGCTCAAGAGTTACTTCCTGGAAAGCCATACCACAGAAGAGAAAAAAAACTCAATTTATTATCAAGAACAATAATCATGATCAAGAATATTAATGATCATAGCTTTTACTGTTTCAATTCCTTCGGTTAATAATCTGTCCAAGACGACTTTATCACTGAAAAAAGACGCACAAAAGCTACATAAAGGACACTTAAAAAGCGGAACCTATTGAATTAAAAAGCCACTTATACGAAAAAACTGGTCTAGAGGTTACCCTATGATAATTAATACGGCATAGAGTACTTTATCCTAGTACTGCGACCGAAAAATCCCTTCACACACTTTGTAAAGGGATCTGCCTCCAAACTCATCCTCTGGACAACAAACACAACAAATCCCGTCAAGCCACAAATCTGACAACGTCATGTCCAGCGTTTAGACACTGATTGCGAGAAACTGAAAGCCCACAGCTGAAGAGAGGGAGAAGCAACGATACGTGAAGGGTCATGAAGCATCTTACCGCAATTTTATTTCACTTCGCGCATTCTGAGCAATCTTTAGGAAACCCAAACCGCTCTCGTGAGGCGCGCAAGAAGATCTTCAGTGGGATATATAAACCCTCGTTCGGCGAGACATCTCGTTTGAGGAAGGAGCTGTTGGGAGCACAGATTCATCCGTGGACAGACGGACGCTTAAACATAATCAGCTGAAGAGAAAGGAATCCTCCCAAGTCCGAGCCCTTGAGTGGAAACAGTCATTAACACTCGCGTCTGACCGAAAAGTGCGTGTTCCGCACAGCATAGTCCTCGCACCGCTCATCTTATACCCCCTTTTATCCGCGCCACAAAAGTTCTTCATTTCCAGGGATCTCCTCGCCTCGCCCTTTACCCATCCCTTAAGCCCTTTTAACATTTTATGTGCGCAGCACTTCAAGAACAGCACTTCCACTCGAAAGGAGTGCGGCGATTCGAAGGAAAAAAACGGGCGAAACGAAACGCTCGGAAAACATAAGCGGACGGGTGAGCGGTTGCTGATGGCTCCATCTCTTCGTCCGCCCGAGAACTCCTTCCGCGGAAAACTTTTTAGACGCGGGTGTTGGTGGCTCCGCGTACTCCTGCTACCGTGAAGAGTCACAGCCGTGACACTGCTTTGGTCCGCCAAACGCATCTCCAGTCACGTGAGAGTGTGGAGGGGGGATTTGGAAGCGTAGGGGCGAATAGGAAAGCTTGTGTCGTGTAGTCACATGAACGTATTCGAGATGTTTTATATTGAGAGGCTCTCTCGCGAAACGTCTCCCTTGGCACATATGTTATTGTTATTATCGTCACAAAATACGGCTGTTCTAATACTGCGTCCCAATCTTACGATATATGTATTCTACTATAAAAGAAATACAATATGGCGATAACATCTAGAAATATGTCCACATTTTTTCAGGACTATTACATTAAAGCAAGAGTAAGGATTCTCTTCTCACTGGAAGGCCGATTTCAAAATCATTTTGACTAAATTATTAACAGTCCTCGCCAGTGTTTTATTTACGAAAACGAATACACATTGTAACAAACCTTGAGGATAGAATTTTCAGGCAAGAGAAAAAGCAGATTTTGCTTTGTACTTAAAGGCGGGTACCTAGGAAAAATCCCAGGAAAAACGGACGTGAAAGAGTATGACAGGACCAGGACTTGAACACAGTATCTTCCTATTTCCGGGCGGATTCTTTAGCCAATTAAGCTATGCAGCCAGAACATTGTCTCATACCGCTTTGGGGAGCTGTAGGCAAGAGCGGAGTGGATTCGTCCGGCTTTGTGCCATCGTCCACGGCCAACGCCCTCGTTGAGGAACCGATCGTACTAAGTGGTAAAGTTGGCTATGCACTCAAAGGCGTGCATCTAGGGAATAACCCAACCCAAAACGTTGTGAGAGAACGTTCTGGCTCGCTAGGTTAATTGGCTTCAGCCTTTTCTTTACCATTTTTCATGCCAATTTTTCTTTTGGGATATTCTTCAGATTTTTGAGGTTAATAATGATAATAAAATTTGGAGAAAAGAGCGCAAACTCTTGCGGAATACACGAATCATAAATGTAAACTATTATCTAGAATTACATGATTTAATATGGATACCTGTACTACGAAATACTAGTAAATGTATACTTTTAGTATGCCACAACCAACGATTCACGTCGAGCGTAGAGAACTTTTAAAAGGGGATACCAGTGTTAGATAATTACAGTCTCCAGTATCCCGATTTTCAACATGCGACGGTTCGACTTTATGACCCTAAATCCAAATCGTCCAACAAGCTGACTATCGTAACCCAAGTAGTCATATTTCGACAACTGTCTTTATTATATACATTTTCACCAGAATTTTACGAGATCATCGTTCTCTTATCTCAGCAAAACGATGAAAATGGGTTTTATTACATATTTTACGTCACAGAAAGATTTGGTATCCGTTTCAGAAAATGAGATTCTCAATAAAGCTGAGTGTCGCATTTCTTTTTTGTATCTTAGTATTTTTTCCTTATGTGTTAAGATACAAGTAAAACCTTAGAATTATTTTGATTTCATCCTCTTACGGTTCTCTTAACATCCAGATGAGAGTACGAAAATTCTAAATAAGTCTCCATTATTCATATAAAAGGATAAGATTTCTTCTATCACATTGCAACAGTGAAGGTACTTTTATTCAATTTCAGCACGGTTTGGTATCCAGTTTGGGTTGATGAGGTTAGAAAATAATAGAATCTGTTTTCTTTAGGAAATCTCTCAATAAGCGTTTTTATTGAACTTACGTAGTTACCGATTTACCTTTAGTTGCCGATTGGGTATTTTATGAAAATCTCCACTCAAACCTTAAAACCTACTTTCTAGCAAATGTATTGGGGACTTTTGTACTCATGTAAATATCAGGGTTTCCGCGTCGCTAAAACTGAAGCGTAGTACACAGGACTAATGCAATTCCTATACAAATCCGAGAGATATTTTACGTATTTCCTATCCCGTCATTAAATTCTCACTGGATGTGGAGTTAACTGTAAAATATGAGGTATAAGGAAGATAAGTTCGCGTATTTTTCTTTGCTCGAGCAGTTCTTAAAATAAGATGCGCAGCAAAGACAAAAAATATACCAAGTATAATAAGATTTCCTCTCAGACAAATTCTCCCGCACTTTCTCAACGACCGGAATTTCTTATCGAGATAATGGATAAAATCTCTCATCTAGATAATGGGATTACAGCGTTGACTGGCGTAAGTACCCCATCCACGTAAAATGTGCATGAAAAAATTTACGAAATCTCAGGATGTAACAAAACAGAATATCAGGCTATCAATTACTCAGAAGTCTCTCGTATAAAAAAAGAGAAGGAATAATTTTCGATCCATGAAGTTTGGAGTGGAACCTTGAGGGGACGGTAGGGAGGAAGGCTTGATACTTAACCGTTGGAAATTAGACGCTGGTTTCTAAGCCAAAAGGATAAATGGAGATGAGGGATGGAGTATGCGTAAAGAAATAAAGTTTGGAGTGATGAAAGGAGAGTTGTTATCACAGTTGAAATGGAGTGCGAAGAGAAACTCTTAAGCGATTTCCGAGTTTAAGGCGAGTTTTCAAGTTCTCAATGGCAGAAACTTTCAATTACGAGCGTCCTTATACAAAACAAAATAATTGAGGAAGATATCTCGAGAAGACCTCATATAATCTAAAGAAGATGTAACAATAGATTGACATTCCGAAAACACGAGTTTCTTTACTATAAAATGATTCTATTCTATTCGATTTTAAGAAAATGCTGCACTTTTTATAATCATTTGTTTTAAACGCGTGTTAGATAGCTTCCAAACTATATATCTACTACAAGATAGACTTTATCCAAACATGTATTATACTTGTTTATACTAAACAACATCTAAAAATTCAAAATATGCAGAATATAAATACAAAAGTAGACAAAGCTTGAAAAACGTTTTGTACATTCGTTAAACGGCTGTCTTGCCATAGGTATTGCAACAGTAATTGAATACGAAACGAATATTTACTGACGGGTAAAATGATTTAGAATTAAGTCTTAATCAGTAGTAAATATTTGAAGTATTTAGAGTGATAAAATTCGTTAAAATAAAATAAGAATTGTTAAGAATATTTGTATAAGCGATGATAAAACATTGAAATTAGTTGACGATACACAAGAAAAGAACTGAAAAGACGAGAACTTCATTCCAAAATAAAATTCTCCACAAATCCTATAAAAATTAATAGTATTAAAAACTCCTAAAACCATAAAAAAACTTAATTAATTATTTAACTTAATATTGTTACTATTATAGCCATCAGTGGCCATATACTTATATTATTGGACCTACAAAAAGTATTTTTACGTATTTAATACCTTTGAGTTTCTCTAATTAAATGAATTTACGTCTATTAATGAAGATTTTGTATCTTATCATAGAACCCTGGATTTGAGTCTTCCTCTCCATTCCAGTACCAATAAATTTTCTGTTGTTTTCTACAGTGAAAAGGTTTATGCAGTTAACTTCAAGAGGATGGTTGACGTCAATTCGACAAAAAGAGGAGCTATTTAAGACTTTCATAAATTCTAAAACAATATTTTATAGATAAAAACGAAATAGTGTAAATATAGTTACGTCTTCTGGTCTTAAGTCAAAATTAAAAGCCAAAAGAAGCAAACTACAACGGGATGATACCCCAGGCCATCCTTAAAAAACGCAAAACACCGAAAGAAATATTGCGCGAGGAATCATAAACCGATTCGATTCGAAAGCCATTGAAAATCTATCAGACGGCGATAAAAATATGAAAGCGGCGGAGAGAGACTTGTCGCTTTGAAATCCTGCGAGAATCGGAATGGAAGTCGGTGCGCAAATCCTTGAACGAGCCATTTTTGTCGCTTGCGGAGTCGAGAGCTTTGAATGGTTTCGGATGAAACGCCGCCGGAATTCAGGCACGAATGAAAAATAATTCGGAGGTCGACGTTGATAAGACGTGCCCTGCAGCGAATCCCCATCATCAGTGCACCCTCTGCCCTTCGCTCCAAGGTTGGCAGACTTTAATGCAGAAGGCAGGGTACAAATAGGGAGGCCAGATGTACCCTTTATGGGTATAACACCCCTGAATTTATGAAATACCACTTTTATAGAATTTTATGCTGGAACGCAAAATAACCTTCCTCGGCGTTTAGGACTTCTCTTATTTTTCTTTTTCTCTACTGATCTTATAGATGATTACATGTTTCTTTTCTGTAAGCAAAATGGAACCTAACAAATCGTATGATAGCGATTTAATTTATTTTGATCTCAAGCATTATATTCGGCGTGCACGCTCACGCAGTACCGTGCATGTCCGCGGGCCGCAGTCATTTATGCCCACCTAAAAGACAAGACAATTTTCTATAAAATTTTATATGATATTATTTATCTTTGTTAGAAAATTATCACATTTCGTGATTTTATTATTTATTATCTTTTTTTAATTGTCACTTTGAATTAAATTAAGCGATGGCAACGCAACATCGTCATTAGCACAATATAAAATATTGCCATTTGTTTAGTGATCTTGTAGTATGACTGGTAAAAGCGCTTCGACAGCTAAGATCATTTTGCGCATATGGGTCCCCACCGGGAACAGAACCTGGGACCGCTTTCACCGTAGACGAACGCGCCACCAACTTGGCTATCCGGCTAAACTGATTTACACTAATCTTGGCGGGCCCACTACGGGTTAATACGATCAAATAAGAGAAAATAACTGCAGATAAATATCTTCTTTAAATATACGCGCACAACGTAACAAAACTTAAAGAATCTTATAGGTACGGTCTATGATAAATATACGCTAGAAAATAACTTGAAACATGCACTGTTTTCAGAATTACTTAAAAATTTAATAATGGAACGAATAAAATTTCAGCATCATTCAAGAAATAATTTGAAGTTCTTGAGTCGTTATATACAGATATGTTACGAAAGATTCTACATGTCATTCTTTTGGTCTTGTTGTAAAATCTCGTATTTGCCGTAACTCCTCCCGGGATAGTTATGTAATGCATATTTTGCTATATTCGGCACCATTCAAAACAAACAAATAGAGCGTTCCTTGACTCTTACTACTTGAGCTTCATGTCATTAATATTCAGGGCACACGGAGAGCCAAGTGAGCTGCGCGGTTGCTCTCGGCTGCTGTGGCCTCGGGTTCGATTCTCGGTAGGGGGACCGTATGAGCGAAATGACCTCAGCAGTCGAAGCGCTTATAACAGTACTACTACTGCCTTAATATACACCTAATACCCCGAAACCTAGCTATAGAAGATAATCAGATCGATAGATTTATAGATTTTATATGATGATTTATTTGTAATACCCATAATTTCATTATCCTATGAAACACTTTTGATTTAAACGTATTTCCTTTAATTCATCAACATCTATACAACTCTTTGCCTGCATACTGATTGGATTAATGTATGGTGTGATGGTTATATGCCTCCGAAAAGAATGCGAGGAATTCGCAATACAGGTGAACCCCTTGTCGATTGTTCGTCAACAATCAGCAATTACCTAGCAACCCAATCCCACTCGTCCAATACAACTGACATCAACACAATGTGAGCAGGTGTAATAGAACGGCATCTCCGAGACAATGGAGCAACGATGCCCGTCAACCCTAGAGCGCATTACCCCTTCGCCCCCCTCATCTCCACCGCCCTCTCGGCAAAATTCTCCGAAAGCGTTGCACCGCCTGAAATCCCGCGGATGTAAAAAACGTACACGGGCACGCATAACGATTCCCTGCACACGGCTCCCAAAGAATTTATGTCCTCGAAAAGATGATAAAATGGAGACCTGGATAATCATGCGCCGGAACGTTTGAGAGGCGAGAAGGGAAGAAAAAGAGGATTATATTTTGGAAGAGAATGCTAAAGAGGAAGGGGAGAAGATAGACGAGGTGGAGGAGAGAAATTGAGGAAAATCCGGGATCGTAAGGGAATACGTAATGAGGGCCTCTTTAAACTCGTTGGGATAAAGCGAAAACTGCAGGAGACTGTGACGGAATTGATAACGGATAAAAATTCAGACTACAACATGTTTAGCGCTCGGCGATAAATCTCATTGCAAACGCCGTGTTAGTTTCAATAGAGCTTTCAATGAGATGTCTTCACAAGCATCAACTTTCTCATATATTATACTCTAGCCTCTATTCCCTTGACGTTGCTGCTTTACGAAATGAATTTATTATTACGAATAAATCCATTTCTCGTTCTATTCATAACTCATTCTTCCTTTCTCATTGTTTTAGACATACTTCAGTTCCCTTTTCTACTACATGTCTGCCTCTCTCCAATTCCTCCCAACCTTTCTCTTTGGAACCCACTTTACGTTTCAGAAATCAGCAGAATATATTCTCTCAGAAATACAAGCGCTTATTTACTCCTTAAATACTCTTTAACTTAACTTTTTCTCATGATAGCACATGTATCACGATGATGCCGATTTGTGCTAAAGAAATAATATTAAATAAATTTTCAGTTTGGAAAAGTTCACTCGGATCAGTTGGAAACACAAAGCATTTACAATTATTTATGTAGCAAACCGCAGGGCGATGATATAACTACTGTTCCAACATTCCAACATTTTATTCTATCTTTTGATCTTACTTTCTTACAGGTTACATTTATCTTAAACGAAAGAGAAGGATGATGGCTTTCTGTCCTCATTTCTATAAAACTATAATCAAATATGTTATACGGTGCACCAGCTTTGTTACACGCACCAAATTAGTACTTCTCGATGTAACTTTTCTCTCACGCAGCTTGCAGGGATATTTCTCCATAACTGACCCACGAGATTTTTAGCAATTAACTGCCTTAATTTTTAAGACTGATAAAGAATATTGCAAATTTACTGTCTCAACTAACCCATGATTTTCATATGTGATAAAAATTAACTCCATTTTCCGTTTTCTCAAATAAATCTTCGAGGCAACGAGTAATTATTTTTGGTGTAATCTGATACAGGTTCAAGCATCAACCACCTTGGTGATTTTTATATAACATTTGAAGAAGGAAAAATATATTCTCAAAACAATAAATAGCGATGAATATATTTTAAATACATATTTAATGAAGAATTAATTTATTCCATAAGTGATTAAGTGAGTAATTTAAATTTATCTCGCTCCTCAATTTTACAACAAAAATTGTTTATGAAATATTATTATCACGGAATGTGACAGACGCATAATCGTCTTCTTTTACTATTCCTAACTCCTGCAAAGGTTCTCTTTTTGTATTTAAAGAATCCGTGTAGGTATTTTTTCCTCAGCCTATTATTATATATTTAAAAATTTTCCTGCTCAACCATAACGTTCGTGACAACTATAAATTAATTTATACCGGACACAGAGATTGAAAAACCAGCTTTATCAGAATTATGGTAATTTTTTTCTATCTATATGCATTCGTTATCCCATCTCGTGAGCGTGATACCATCTCCTGTTTTCACTAGCTCAACGAAGTTTAAACTTCTCAAATTTTCAAAATCAATTCCGCTCCCGCTTTCCAAATATCGTAATGATACAATACAGCTCTAATCTCAACCAACTTCAGTATGTATGACTTCGTGCTACAATGAACATTTTCTTCCTTTTCTCATATGCCTTCTATCGTCTTCTCATTCACTCATAGGTAACACTCATAGATATTTTCACTATATCACGTTGTACTTCACTATTCTTTGTTTACGTTTAGATCTCTTTTCTAACGAACAAAATCCTGCGTTCCGTCATTTCTACGCCCTGGGTTCTCTACATTTTCCAGCCTACGTATACTAGCCTCGTTATTTAGTAGTGCTCCCTTACATAACATCGGTCATTTTGCCGTCAACATAATTACGTTATGATGCTTATGAGGACAATGTCTTAATCCCCACGCTGCGGAATAATTGCTGGTTTGCTAGCGTGCGCACGTGCATGACTTCAAACGAAGAATGAGCTAATCGAATAAAGTTCCAGCGGAGGGCAGGCATTTTTCGCTACAAGAGGAGCTTGTAGAACTACGAAAATGTAATAACAAACACTTAATGGGCTGAATCTCTTTCTTTCTGAGCACGCGCACTGTTTGTCACTCTATGGTCTCCGTTCTGGAAATAAATAGGAAGAATATAGTAAGGCTTCCTTTGAAAGGAGGAATTCTTTACGAGTACTGCCTGTTTTAAATTAAAACTCGTGCCTTGAGGATGATATTGGGTATATTCATTAATAGATAGCGAGATTTTTTTTAGATTATTCTTCATAAAATTCGCTCAATGATGAATATCACGCGTTTTATCATTACTAATACCAGCGTTTCCGGAAGAAGCATCAATACAGTTTTCTGTGGGGTATCAATTAGAGAACAATTTCTCTTTATAATCTCACAGAATGCAAAATAATCCAGTATTTCGATATACACATTATAATCGACAAAGGTGAAAGACGTTTGACAACTTGACAAGGGTGGGGTAAATTACCAGAATAGGAAGAAATAGCACTAAAAAGGGTTCATAAACGCACATAGACCTACCGAAAGGTAGATTGTTTTATTCATTTATTTTAACAATTCTATTATTTTCATTGTTTAATCTAACGCATTTATTTTAAGGCTAAATACGATGAAGATTATGTATAATCCTTTTCTCCGACTTATATGAGCTGCAATAAACCATATGTAAAACCCTCAAGTTGCGAAACTTACACCGTGAAAATAAATGTACATGTACTTTTAAACCTCATCGCATATTCTATTCCACCATATATCAATAGTAAAAAAGATCAAGAATAAACAGTAAACTTTTTAAAATTACCGAGCACAGAAGCGTAATTTGTCACGCGATGGCTACAAAAGGGTAATAGCAGAGACCCGATGATTTATCGTCGTACCTCACTTGTCATTAATCGACTCTCGGTACGATCGGCAAGTATAAAAGAGAAGATCCCGAAACGCAGCTACGGAAAACCTCCAAACAAAAGCTTTTTTTAACGGCGCTAGGAGATAAGCCGGGAAAATGCCTCTCCAAGAATGACGGGCGCCTTATAAAATTGATGGATGGATCTATATCATTGCCTCTGACCCCCATCCGGGGCCTCCTTCACCTCCGAAATCCCCTCCAGAAAACTTCCTTTCGCGAATTGTTTTCCATTCCGCCGGCAGAGGGCTGATGGCTTCGAGTCCATTTCACTTTTCCCTTTGGCGCGTTGCCTTGGACACGAAACGGATTCGGATTTCGATGCGAACCGATCGACTTCGATGGGAGGTCGATGCTAGGACACTCTCGCCATTCGAAAATAATGGTTATGAGTCCGCTATGAATACGTGCGAAAGATGCTGCGTTGTTAGACCTCCGGAGCTTTCTCTTAAACATTTCAGGAAAATGGAATCGCCCTCCGTTGTTTACTTCGGAACCTTTGAATGCTTTATGCCATTGCTAGTTACATAATAACTTACTGAAAGTTACTATAGGATGTAAATAAGTATCTATTCCTGTTACACGTGTTTTTCTTAGACTATGTACACCATGGATTGCTTACTCTACTCATAAAAGTCACTTAAAAGTGCAAAAGCGTTACTCAACGCGTCTCACTCATATGCTGAGATTTCCTTCAAAGTTAGTTTCTAATGATATTTTGTAAAACATACCGCAAAAATGAACTTAATTCATTTTTTTCAAAAGTTTTACAAAAAATCCTTTATGTTATTTCATGTTCCTAAACTAGCTTTTATATGATTAGCATTAAAGTTGGGTACAACAGTTGTCTTGGTCGTCGGAAATGACTTGTTTAAAACCTCAAATTTCGCAAATATTTCGTATATTTATCAACAATGTAACACCTTCCAATAGTAAGCAATATTCCACGAATAAAATGAAAATACTTTTGGAGTCTGTCTCGATCTCATACGACTGCTATTTCAAATTTAATTCTGCAAAAGAAGTCAATTATGCAAGCAATAAAATGAACTTTTTTTATGCGAACGCTTTGAAACTCCAAAGATAGAACCAGGAACGTTAAGACAAGTAGAAAGCAGACATGCGCAGGGAGAACATCTAATTAACTTTAAAGTTTGAAAGTTGTGCGAATTCTGGTTCTCAAATTTTTAGCGAACACAATCTTTTTACTTTATATATTAGAAAATGTAGCTAACACTACTCATATATACGCATTCTTAGAATGTTAAACTACTAAAATGTGCATTTGCGAGCAGAAAAGAAGTTAAATTACATCGATGTATCGAATATTTCATTCCAATATTTCTAATAACATACTAACTTCAAGGTCCCGGACTCCAATCCCGAGAATAAGGGTTCTTTCCTGGGTATGGAACCGTTGTGTGTGTCCATCCATTTTGACCTTTCAAGCCCCCCTCTGTAATTAACCAGTAAAGGAACTTTTCGGCCGGAAATTGGGATGCATACCTATAAATTTCGAAATAAATAAAGAAATCATTTTATGCGAAAAAGTTTCGATATATGCTTAGTTTCGTAGTCGCATACTCACATCCAAATAAGTTGCCGTAAATCTTTTACCGATCCGCACACGGATCCGTAGCAAGCGGACCGATTTCCCATCCAAATCCTAACCACAGCAAACTGTCGAACCGCCGAAACTTTCGGGAGGGCGAGATCTTTTGATGGTCCTCTGATAACCACAGAGAAATGATCCGGAATGGATAGGGCGAAAAAGGGGCGATGATTCACTCTCGGGGCGGCGGTCAAATCACGTTCCTCGAGGATACCGCATCAAAGCAGTCCATCACATCGCCCGCATTCCCGACGCCCTGCACACATCGATAAATCTTCACAGCGTCATCTTCCTCATCCCCTAAAGCCACTCTGTTTACCCATGCATGTGTGTGTGTCCCTCGATTCTTGCACCTCTCGACCCTATCGCCTGGAGGGTGTAGCGGGGTGAAAGGCCGTCCAGAAGACGCCCTTGACCTATTACTCCCTCCAGCGAACAGCTTGGGTCACGTCGCCTAAAATGGAACCGTATAAATAACCCGAGCATTTTGCATCGCCTTCCGCGTGGAGGAGCCACAATAGCCTCTCTTGTACATTTCCGGGTCCGGGGACGGAGTTTTTCCCATCCCACCCTCGGAAGGGTTTTTCGCGAAGTAATATGAAGGCATGACGTTTTTTTCTATTTGGTTCTGAATTGATGATGAGGCGCTGCGTTGGAGCCTTCCTTTCTTCCGATTGAAGTTTTGGTGAATGTGCTTTGCGATGAAATGAGATCTTTTGTGCGGAAGCTCTGTCGAAATTCGAGCTCTTGTCACTTGAGGCTCAAATGCACTCACTGCGATGACCCGATGAGTGTAAACTACATTTCCTGCAGTTTCCTTGGCAGATTCGTCTATGGGAGGAAATGTGGGAAAAGTATCCAATGACAACATAGTTGCCGTTTATGAAACTTAATAAACCTTGAAAACTACCACTCTTATGTTTTGTCAACGTTTTCGTAGAGTACAAAATTTGATTATTTTTAATTTTGTCATATCAATTTTCTGAAGTAATACGTCAGGAATAAGCATTTCTTTCCATAGCGTATTTTAAATTAGCATAAAATTACACCATATGGTATAAATAATTGCCCATCACAAGTTTAGAATCATAAGACTCACTAGGAGGGCTATGTCAGTGGTCTCTACTGAATCAAATCGTACAAATTTTATAGAAGAATAACCATACAATAGAGAGTGGCCTGATTCAACAGACATCACTTTCAGTAGGTTATTTATAGTAATGAAAGATATTTACATTATTAATTCGTTTAACTTAATTGGAAATTCTCTTTCATTCTAGAGATAATCCTTATATATACATATATTGAAAGTTGATTTTGGTAATATATTTAATAAACTAATAATAAAATGTAAACTTTCAGTCCAAAATATATCCAGTGTGTTACATTAACATTCGCAATTATGTTGTTTTACATATCGATATTTTAAAGCAGTGTTTTCCAAACTTTTTCTTCAACGGTTAACTTGTATATCAACTCAAAATTTCAAGGGCGGCTAAATCAAACTTTTGTCAGTTGGGTGAATTCAACTTGAGAAAGGAGAACGCTGAAAGTAGTGTAAAATGTATTAATATCACCTTAACTTATCTTGAAAGGAGGAATATCGTAAAATACGGTAGACGTAAAAATTAGAAAATTATGTAATTTTTTGTCTACTTTGCAGCACATTCAGTGATTAGTAACGGCATACTAATGAGCCACTGCGTACCAGTTGGGAAGCACAATCATATGGGTGATATATTCTGACTTATTCGATACTCTAACTTCTTTACATCGCTTAAGTTTGTTATTGAGNCTCTACTCATAAAAGTCAGTTAAAAGTGCATAGCGTTACTCAACGCGTCTCCCTCTAATGCTGAGATTTCCCTCAAAGTCATTTTCTACGTCTTATAATGATATTTTGTAAAACATACCGCAAAAATGAACTTAATTCATTTTTTTCAAAAGTTTTACAAAAAATCCTTTAAGTTATTTCATGTTCCTAAACTAGCTTTCATAGGATTAGCATTAAAGTTGGGTTGTCTTGGTCGTCGGAAATGACTTGTTTAAAACCTCAAATTTCGCAAATATTTCGTATATTTATCAACATTCTAGCGCCTTCCAATAGTAATCAATATTCCACGAATAAAATAATAATTTCTTATTCAGTTTCCCTTCTTTTGGAGTCTGTCTCGATCTCATACGACTGCTATTTCAAATTTAATTCTGCAAAAGAAGTAAATTATGCAAGCAATAAAATGATTTTTTTTATGCGAATGCTTTGAAACTCCAGAGGTTGAACTTTAAGACAAATAAAAAGCAGACATGCGCAGGGAGAACATTTAATTAACTTTAAAGTTTGAAAGTTGTGCGAATTCTGGTTCTCAAATTTTTAGCGAACACAATCTTTTTACTTTATATATTAGAAAATGTAGCTAACACTACTCATATATACGCATTCTTAGAATGTTAAACTACTAAAATGTGCATTTGCGAGCAGAAAAGAAGTTAAATTACATCGATGTATCGAATATTTCATTCCAATATTTCTAATAACATACTAACATCAAGGTCCCGTACTCCAATCCCGAGAATAAGGGTTCTTTCCTGGGTATGGAACCGTTGTGTGTGTCCGTCCATTTTGACCTTTGAAGCCCCCCTCTGTAATTAGCCAGTAAAGGAACTTTTCGGCAGGAAATTGGGATGTATACCTATAAATTTCGAAATAAATAAAGAAATCATTTTATGCGAAAAAGTTTCGATATATGCTTAGTTTCGTAGTCGCATACTCACATCCAAATAAGTTGCCGTAAATCTTTTACCGATCCGCACACGGATCCGTAGCAAGCGGACCGATTTCCCATCCAAATCCTAACCACAGCAAACTGTCGAACCGCCGAAACTTTCGGGAGGGCGAGATCTTTTGATGGTCCTCTGATAACCGCAGAGAAATGATCCGGAATGGATAGGGCGAAAAAGGGGCGATGATTCACTCTCGGGGCGGCGGTCAAATCACGTTCCTCGAGGATACCGCATCAAAGCAGTCCATCACATCGCCCGCATTCCCGACGCCCTGCACACATCGATAAATCTTCACAGCGTCATCTTCCTCATCCCCTAAAGCCACTCTGTTTACCCATGCATGTGTGTGTGTCCCTCGATTCTTGCACCTCTCGACCCTATCGCCTGGAGGGTGTAGCGGGGTGAAAGGCCGTCCAGAAGACGCCCTTGACCTATTACTCCCTCCAGCGAACAGCTTGGGTCACGTCGCCTAAAATGGAACCGTATAAATAACTCGAGCATTTTGCATCGCCTTCCGCGTGGAGGAGCCACAATAGCCTCTCTTGTACATTTCCGGGTCCGGGGACGGAGTTTTTCCCATCCCACCCTCGGAAGGGTTTTTCGCGAAGTAATATGAAGGCATGACGTTTTTTTCTATTTGGTTCTGAATTGATGATGAGGCGCTGCGTTGGAGCCTTCCTTTCTTCCGATTGAAGTTTTGGTGAATGTGCTTTGCGATGAAATGAGATCTTTTGTGCGGAAGCTCTGTCGAAATTCGAGCTCTTGTCACTTGAGGCTCAAATGCACTCACTGCGATGACCCGATGAGTGTAAACTACATTTCCTGCAGTTTCCTTGGCAGATTCGTCTATGGGAGGAAATGTGGGAAAAGTATCCAATGAAAACATAGTTGCCGTTTATGAAACTTAATAAACCTTGAAAACAACCACTCTTATGTTTTGTCAACGTTTTCGTAGAGTACAAAATTTGATTATTTTTAATTGTCATATAAATTTTCTGAAGTAATACGTCAGGAATAAGCATTTCTTTCCATAGCGTATTTTAAATTAGCATAAAATTACACCATATGGTATAAATAATTGCCCATCACAAGTTTAGAATCATAAGACTCACTAGGAGGGCTATGTCAGTGGTCTCTACTGAATCAAATCGTGCAAATTTTATAGAAGAATAACCATACAATAGAGAGTGGCCTGATTCAACAGACATCACTTTCAGTAGGCTATTTATAGTAATGAAAGATATTTACATTATTAATTCGTTTAACTTAATTGGAAATTCTCTTTCATTCTAGAGATAATCCTTATATATACATATATTGAAAGTTGATTTTGGTAATATATTTAATAAACTAATAATAAAATGTAAACTTTCAGTCCAAAATATATCCAGTGTGTTACATTAACATTCGCAATTATGTTGTTTTACATATCGATATTTTAAAGCAGTGTTTTCCAAACTTTTTCTTCAACGGTTAACTTGTATATCAACTCAAAATTTCAAGGGCGGCTAAATCAAACTTTTGTCAGTTGGGTGAATTCAACTTGAGAAAGGAGAACGCTGAATGTAGTGTAAAATGTATTGATATCACCTTAACTTATCTTGAAAGGAGGAATATCGTAAAATACGGTAGACGTAAAAATTAGAAAATTATGTAATTTTTTGTCTACTTTGCAGCACATTCAGTGATTAGTAACGGCATACTAATGAGCCACTGCGTACCAGTTGGGAAGCACAATCATATGGGTGATATATTCTGACTTATTCGATACTCTAACTTCTTTACATCGCTTAAGTTTGTTATTGAGTTATTTTACTTTGGAGTTTAGAATGGTGTATATCAACTTCAAAAATGTTCGACTTTTTCAAATGTATAGTTACGTCAAAATGTGAAGAGAAACCTAAATTTCAAATAGAGCAACGAACCTATTCCATGAAAGTATTTCCCTTGAATTTCCATTTAGAATATTCCTGAGACAGCTGAAAATTGAATTATAAACCGAGAGAAAAGCATTAAAATTACCACCGTTCAAAAAGAAAATAAATCTAATAAATTCTGTCTCATGATTCACTGAGAATTTATATTTTATATCGCTCTACTTTCCTTTTCTGCCGCAGCATTCAGGTCAATCAACTTTCTTTACTTCAAGCACTAGAAAAAGTAAAATCATCAAGGGAGTAGATATCCTTGGAATTTCATTTTGGCAGTCAGGTTCGCGTGTTGTCCGTTCTTTGAATCATACAGATTCCTTATTAGACCCATTTTATCTCTCGTTCTCGAATCCCTTCCCAACATCGCAATTTTTTCCATACATTTCTACCAAGCCCTCTCTTCCCAAGGGAAAGCATCTTTCCTAATTTCCCCGAAATTCCAATTTTGCCATTTTTAAGCTGCTCCGCTCGAGATGACATCTGAACCAGTGGCGAGCATCCAGTTCTGGCTCGGGACCAATTTAATAAGTTCCTATGCTTACGCGAGGAAAATGAAACCGAAAGTTTACATTGAAAATGTCACTTTATTTACTTCCGCCGAAACTCTTCTTATTTAAGGGCCCGAATATTAAGTCCAGAGAGAAATAAAAATAAACGAAATAAGTAAAATGATTGTGTATTAAAATATGAAAGGAGGATAGTCGGATGGGAGAAATTACGAAGAGCCATCGTTGAATAAACATAAGGATTTGAAGAGACAAAATCTTGGAAGTCTTAAGCTCCATGTTGTCGCTTTTTTATTTTCAATTTTTATTCAATTCTATAAAATTTAATTATCATATATTTACCGTTAGGAGGGAGAATTTACAGAAAGCTGGAATTTTTTGTATTATGATAAAAGAAGAATAGATATTATATAATGAATAAAATAATAATTTCTTATTCAGTTTCCCTTCTTTTGGAGTCTGTCTCGATCTCATACGACTGCTATTTCAAATTTAATTCTGCAAAAGAAGTCAATTATGCAAGCAATAAAATGATTTTTTTTATGCGAATGCTTTGAAACTCCAGAGGTTGAACTTTAAGACAAATAAAAAGCAGACATGCGCAGGGAGAACATTTAATTAACTTTAAAGTTTGAAAGTTGTGCGAATTCTGGTTCTCAAATTTTTAGCGAACACAATCTTTTTACTTTATATATTAGAAAATGTAGCTAACACTACTCATATATACGCATTCTTAGAATGTTAAACTACTAAAATGTGCATTTGCGAGCAGAAAAGAAGTTAAATTACATCGATGTATCGAATATTTCATTCCAATATTTCTAATAACATACTAACTTCAAGGTCCCGGACTCCAATCCCGAGAATAAGGGTTCTTTCCTGGGTATGGAACCGTTGTGTGTGTCCATCCATTTTGACCTTTCAAGCCCCCCTCTGTAATTAACCAGTAAAGGAACTTTTCGGCCGGAAATTGGGATGCATACCTATAAATTTCGAAATAAATAAAGAAATCATTTTATGCGAAAAAGTTTCGATATATGCTTAGTTTCGTAGTCGCATACTCACATCCAAATAAGTTGCCGTAAATCTTTTACCGATCCGCACACGGATCCGTAGCAAGCGGACCGATTTCCCATCCAAATCCTAACCACAGCAAACTGTCGAACCGCCGAAACTTTCGGGAGGGCGAGATCTTTTGATGGTCCTCTGATAACCACAGAGAAATGATCCGGAATGGATAGGGCGAAAAAGGGGCGATGATTCACTCTCGGGGCGGCGGTCAAATCACGTTCCTCGAGGATACCGCATCAAAGCAGTCCATCACATCGCCCGCATTCCCGACGCCCTGCACACATCGATAAATCTTCACAGCGTCATCTTCCTCATCCCCTAAAGCCACTCTGTTTACCCATGCATGTGTGTGTGTCCCTCGATTCTTGCACCTCTCGACCCTATCGCCTGGAGGGTGTAGCGGGGTGAAAGGCCGTCCAGAAGACGCCCTTGACCTATTACTCCCTCCAGCGAACAGCTTGGGTCACGTCGCCTAAAATGGAACCGTATAAATAACTCGAGCATTTTGCATCGCCTTCCGCGTGGAGGAGCCACAATAGCCTCTCTTGTACATTTCCGGGTCCGGGGACGGAGTTTTTCCCATCCCACCCTCGGAAGGGTTTTTCGCGAAGTAATATGAAGGCATGACGTTTTTTTCTATTTGGTTCTGAATTGATGATGAGGCGCTGCGTTGGAGCCTTCCTTTCTTCCGATTGAAGTTTTCGTGAATGTGCTCTGCGATGAAATGAGATCGTTTGTGCGGAAGCTCTGTCGAAATTCGAGCTCTTGTCACTTGAGGCTCAAATGCACTCACTGCGATGACCCGATGAGTGTAAACTACATTTCCTGCAGTTTCCTTGGCAGATTCGTCTATGGGAGGAAATGTGGGAAAAGTATCCAATGACAACATAGTTGCCGTTTATGAAACTTAATAAACCTTGAAAACTACCACTCTTATGTTTTGTCAACGTTTTCGTAGAGTACAAAATTTGATTATTTTTAATTTTGTCATATCAATTTTCTGAAGTAATACGTCAGGAATAAGCATTTCTTTCCATAGCGTATTTTAAATTAGCATAAAATTACACCATATGGTATAAATAATTGCCCATCACAAGTTTAGAATCATAAGACTCACTAGGAGGGCTATGTCAGTGGTCTCTACTGAATCAAATCGTACAAATTTTATAGAAGAATAACCATACAATAGAGAGTGGCCTGATTCAACAGACATCACTTTCAGTAGGTTATTTATAGTAATGAAAGATATTTACATTATTAATTCGTTTAACTTAATTGAAAATTCTCTTTCATTCTAGAGATAATCCTTATATATACATATATTGAAAGTTGATTTTGGTAATATATTTAATAAACTAATAATAAAATGTAAACTTTCAGTCCAAAATATATCCAGTGTGTTACATTAACATTCGCAATTATGTTGTTTTACATATCGATATTTTAAAGCAGTGTTTTCCAAACTTTTTCTTCAACGGTTAACTTGTATATCAACTCAAAATTTCAAGGGCGGCTAAATCAAACTTTTGTCAGTTGGGTGAATTCAACTTGAGAAAGGAGAACGCTGAAAGTAGTGTAAAATGTATTAATATCACCTTAACTTATCTTGAAAGGAGGAATATCGTAAAATACGGTAGACGTAAAAATTAGAAAATTATGTAATTTTTTGTCTACTTTGCAGCACATTCAGTGATTAGTAACGGCATACTAATGAGCCACTGCGTACCAGTTGGGAAGCACAATCATATGGGTGATATATTCTGACTTATTCGATACTCTAACTTCTTTACATCGCTTAAGTTTGTTATTGAGTTATTTTACTTTGGAGTTTAGAATGGTGTATATCAACTTCAAGAATGTTCGACTTTTTCAAATGTACAGTTACGTCAAAATGTGAAGAGAAACCTAAATTTCAAATAGAGCAACGAACCTATTCCATGAAAGTATTTCCCTTGAATTTCCATTTAGAATATTCCTGAGACAGCTGAAAATTGAATTATAAACCGAGAGAAAAGCATTAAGATTACCACCGTTCAAAAAGAAAATAAATCTAATAAATGCTTTCTCATGATTCACTGAGAATTTATATTTTATATCGCTCTACTTTCCTTTTCTGCCGCAGCATTCAGGTCAATCAACTTTCTTTACTTCAAGCACTAGAAAAAGTAAAATCATCAAGGGAGTAGATATCCTTGGAATTTCATTTTGGCAGTCAGGTTCGCGTGTTGTCCGTTCTTTGAATCATACAGATTCCTTATTAGACCCATTTTATCTCTCGTTCTCGAATCCCTTCCCAACATCGCAATTTTTTCCATACATTTCTACCAAGCCCTCTCTTCCCAAGGGAAAGCATCTTTCCTAATTTCCCCGAAATTCCAATTTTGCCATTTTTAAGCTGCTCCGCTCGAGATGACATCTGAACCAGTGGCGAGCATCCAGTTCTGGCTCGGGACCAATTTAATAAGTTCCTATGCTTACGCGAGGAAAATGAAACCGAAAGTTTACATTGAAAATGTCACTTTATTTACTTCCGCCGAAACTCTTCTTATTTAAGGGCCCGAATATTAAGTCCAGAGAGAAATAAAAATAAACGAAATAAGTAAAATGATTGTGTATTAAAATATGAAAGGAGGATAGTCGGATGGGAGAAATTACGAAGAGCCATCGTTGAATAAACATACGGATTTGAAGAGACAAAATCTTGGAAGTCTTAAGCTCCATGTTGTCGCTTTTTTATTTTCAATTTTTATTCAATTCTATAAAATTTAATTATCATATATTTACCGTTAGGAGGGAGAATTTACAGAAAGCTGGAATTTTTTGTATTATGATAAAAGAAGAATAGATATTATATAATGTAAGATATTTTAATTCCATACTTATTAGCTATAATTACGGTTGTACCAGTAAACCGTGAAACGACAGTTGAATTAATTTTAATACCACTAAAGTGCTATAAATTCTATGAATTCTTAATTCTTTTATTTCAGAAGAAACAGAAGCATTGAAGTTGCTTGGGCTCAAAGTTCCTGGATTGGTCCAGAATGGAACAGAGGAATCAGTGGTACTGGATTGCCTGTACGACCTTGGATCAGCAGAAAACAGCGCGGAAGGTAATTTTTCAATATGTCAACAAATCCGTCATTCTCTGATAACCAGATATCGATCAATACGATGATACAATATCTTATGAACTGCATAACTTATACGGATATATTAATTCACCATCATATCTATTTTCATCACTATATATGTAACGATTGTTTAAAGTAATGGCACCATTATTATATTGTTAATAAACCGCTTTTTATACAGCAATCGACCTATAATAGGTTATCTGATATATAATACCAGCTGAGTATCTTCAAAAGAAACAGACTATGTGTACGCATCGAATACACGATGTGCAATAACATTCCGCAACTATCACAAAAAAAGGTTCAACTCGATGGACTTAGTCGATGCTTGTGAAACTCTATAAGAGTAGAGATGGAAGTAATTTTGTCCAATTTCCGCAGAGGATGAATTTATTGGCGACCCATTTCAACTAATGATAATTATCACCAGACCATGTGAAAAGTATGGTAGCCTGTTGTTAACTAACATTAGTTGAAACCTCATAGCTACCCTGAGGATGATGACTGAGTCAGTCATCGAAACGTTGGCGACAGCTTTGTCACCAGTTCTTACCTGGTTGGGTAACCAGAGAATCCTTCTTACACAGTATGCACCAGGAAAGCTTAAGATCTTTATATTAGTTGAAACCGGTCGCCAATAAATACATTTTCTATGGAAATTGAACAAAGCAATTTCCACCTCTACCATTTTCCTACTCACTATCAGCTATCTGACCTCCCATTGGTACTATGAGTTTGATACGTCTCCTTTTTCTCCTTACGAGTTAGATAGCATAATCAGTCTATCATATTGGCTGGTAACTAGCACGAAAAGTATAGGTAGCCCTGGTTACCTATACTTTTCGTGCTAGTGAGCACTTCATACAGAGAAATTGGTTTCACTGCGTCATAATGGCTAACTTCATAAAAACTCATCGCTTTCTCAAATCCAATCTCCATCATTGCCACTGATCTCTTACTCGTTCAACATGCAGGTGGTAAGCGACTGGGTCTCGTAGTCAAGTGGTTCTTCGAAGGCGACCCTTACCCAGTGTACCAGTGGATACCCAAGCACCCTCCGCAGGGGCAGGGCAAACTTCGAGGAAGAGTGGACCTGGACTACAGGGCCACCAACGACGAGAGCACAATGCACAGAGCCCTTTTCATCAAGAAGCCGACGGTGGAGTTATCTGGACAATACACCTGCACAGTCTCCACTTTCGATGACGAAAAGTCTCTCTCAAAAACTATGGTCGTTTACGGTAAGGAAGTATAAAATGTAAATCGTAGCGCTAAAAAAGTTACAGATACATTTAGAAATATCGGAAGTGATTCTTACGGATCTAGTTGAAATCGGGCTCAGTGAAGATACCAATCCATTTGCTAAAGAGTACTAGGGGTGTGAGTGACAATATGACGGCTCTTACCAGTAAAGTAACGATTGGATGCGTTAGTTTCAGGTTGACAAAATGTATGTCATATAGGGAACTGTTGATTGGTGGAAAATCTTTTGTATCAAAATACGTAAGAGCATAATAAACCTATAAAATTATAATATACTGAGGGTTTTCATATATACAGAGAAATAGATGATAGAATTAAATAGATATATAGATTGACCCTTTACTGGCGAAGCTAGGTCCATTTGGGCCTCTCTTTCACCTAAACTCGTATGTCGTTATTATTAATGTACAAAGATGAAATAAAAATAAAAAGAAAGAATAGTGTGTGGGAAAATACCTTTGCAACTTAAGGTTAACAAATAAAAAACCCACACTGCCGGAAAACACTCACAGAGAAAGGGGTGAGAAATAAACCGCAAAAAAACTGTAGAGAAAAAATTTCAAAGCAATTATACAATAAAATAAAAATCACTATAAAAATTAAATACAAAGAAAAAGAGAAATTTCAAAGGACATACGATCTGATACTATCATATACCCTAGCACTTTTTTCCCAGGGATCAATGCCTGAAAAGCCAACATAAGCGTTTCACGCGAGATTCACGAAAAAGAGGTTCACCAAATCTTTCTTATATATATTTTCACATTTCACAAATTCGTTGGGAATAATCTATGGCTTATAAAAATAAAACTGTTGATGTATTAACCTATTAACGTTCAGCAGTTTTAACTAGAAACGGTCAGTAGAAAGGAAAAGATTTCTTGAGAAATGCTACTTATTCGTGAGGCTTAACAAAATGCTCTCAGAATGTAAATTCTTATAAGAAAGGAGGTTAAAGCTATCTTGGAAACTCCTCTAAAAGGTTACAGAAAATATGTTTCTGAACGAACTTATGAACAACGATATTATGCAAATATGTTCACCCATCTTCGTAGGCCAATCTGATACGGCGGAAAAAATAGGTATTGAGAAGCTAGGGCTCGTTGATTCCAAAAATGCAATTTTTAGTGAACGATGTACGAAAGAAACCGGCTAAAACATGGGCTGAACGATAAATGAAACTGCGCCACCAGCAGGAAAGTGGGTGGTAGGGACACAACAAATTTAGATGTTAATGTAGATTCAATGTTTGTAATCCGTTATATCAAGCTCCAGTAAATAGTTATAAATTTTAGCTAAATAAGTACACTGTTTCTTCATTAATACACAAATATTCAGTAATAACATGGGTATAATGGCTCTCCTAGCATGCAAAACTACTATGCCTTAAAGAAAAATATTACTAACGGAAAATATATTTAATATTCTTCATTTATTTATTTATTATTCATATCGTAATAGGGACTGCATCAGCTGTAGATTATTAGTAACTATAATGTCACCAAATTCTGGTACAATAATTTCTAATATTAGAAGAATTTATAGAAGACGAAGAATATCTAGTAAAAACTAGTGTCGTTCGAAGTCNTTTATTTATTTATTATTCATATCGTAATAGGGACTGCATCAGCTGTAGATTATTAGTAACTATAATGTCACCAAATTCTGGTACAATAATTTCTAATGTTAGAAGAATTTATAGAAGACGAAGAATATCTAGTAAAAACTAGTGTCGTTCGAAGTCTAACGAAGCCGTTCTCTTACCAAAATCTAATGAAAATCGCCATATCCTTGAAAGTTTCTATTACTATCAACATATATCAAAACAAGGAAAGAAAATTAATAATTATCCTTCATAGGTATTCATTCGTGTCTCCATTAATAATTCTCACAATAGATGAAATTATGCTTTATTCGAAGCAATTGCAGAAACCAGAATCAGGGTTATGAATTCTCCAAACCACAGTTGGTGAAAGTCAAGGCAAAAACAGGTATACCGTTGAAGAAATATCATAAAATTGGCTTAAAGTGCTTCTCGGTTGGGTCCTAATTGGTGTTTCAGAAGGGCAGAGTCCTTACGTTGCTCGTTAGTACCCAACGAGATGGTGGCGCCATTTCGTTGTGCGTGCTTGCGGAGAGGGAAGCAGTTAAACAGGCGCCTGCCTTACTATGCAACCCGCATCATCGATGTGACCCTGCGGGTGACCTAACCCACAGGGGCTAAACTTTTCTGCCCCATTAGTTTACAGAGTACGATCGCCGATAGAGTGACGAAGAATCGCTAATGATTTCTTTCCCTAATCTTAATTACGTTTTATACCTCCTTCAATATTGATATCTGTCTCAAATACATTCTGATAATCACAGTTTGCAGCTATAATGTTTTATGAAAAGAAAAACTGCTAGTGGTTCAAAGGGCTACAAAGTTATTTCTTTGAATAAAAGAGGAAAATGAGAAGTTCTTGACAAGATGTATGGGAACATTATCTTTTAGTCTTTCAAGTTTTAAGATTCACGCTTTAAAATCAATTATTTTATAGCAAGGACCAGAGGTATGCCTAAGTTTGGTGCAGTGTGGTTACCGCACCCGGGTGCCGTAACCGTTCTTGAGCGAGGTGCCACAATATTCCTCTCCACGAGGTAAAACTCTAAATATTAAGGAGACGTAGAAATCTTATCTGACCAAACATAATGAGTACGGACTTGATGGTGACACGAAACTAAGAGGGGAAGGAATTTTTTTTTTTAAGGAATCGAATGTACATCACAATATCTGGTAATAATGAGTTTTACGTAGATTTCTCTCATAAAAACCTTTCGAGGGTGTTCATCAGGACTTCTCTTAGTGAATAAAGAATCTTAGTTAATTAATTAATTAATTTATAAAGAATCGCAAACAAAACAATACTAAATCCCTAACGATTAACAAAATAAGAATTACTCTATTCCAAACCTTACATTAACTATATTTATTTAAGACAGCAGAACTCAATCTATTTTGCTATATACGTTTCCCTCAAAATTAACACAGTTCACGATTAAAACCATGATTAACTAGCAATTGGGATTAAAGTTTTCTCATTTTTCTGAGAATACAATTTGATAGTGTGACATTGTGTAAAGGATCACGGGTTCATCTCGCACGTATTAACCTTCCTGGGTTCCGGAACATGCATTAACGGACGGGCTTATTTCTCCCCCTTCCAGTGCCTGAGAAGACAATGGAGATGTGGCAGTCGAAGCCTCGAGATGACGTGGTGAGGGTGACGTGCAAGGCAAAGGGTGTGTATCCGGAACCAAACGTCACCCTGTTCCTGCAGAGGGTGAAGCCAGGGGCCGTCATCAACCACTTGAAGGAAAAGGTTGACACGGCTCAAATGGACGAAGATTCGGATGAAATGGAGGAAGAGGAAGTGGATATCACTACGCTGTAAGTCAGCAATCTCTGACACCCTTCCCACTGCGATGCGACTGCTACTAAATCGTGAAGTCTTATTTCCCAAGTAATAAATATATTGAGGAAGTATTTCCCAGAAATCTAGCTGCTGGCGGGGTTATATCGATAGCTCACACCCGATTAGTATCTAAGTACATTCTATTCTATATATTTGATGGGTATGTATCTGACGTAAGCGCTACAAAGCCATGTCTACCTCAGCGGCGGATTGGTTGGTGCCTTTCAACTCCAATGTATCGGATTTGAGCCAAACCGGATTTCCCCGGATGTAGAGCATGTGTGTTAGTGTTCCTTGTTTTAGTCAATGATCGTCAAAATAATTAAAGCGGATGATATTGGTGGTTTTTTTTCAAGTTAAATCATAATAATAATGATTTTTTGGTTGTCCATAAATGTAGAGGTTTTCACGCATATTTCTTCGAAAGTAGTATCTTAGGGAATCGTATGTCAGCAGCTGCTGGGCAATTTCTTTAATTAATCGACTATTCTAACAATTAAAATTGAATTCCAAAGTATCAATAAAATTCGCAATTCATAAAAATTTTTGCAAGGGCAATCACATTGTTTTGTGAGCAATTAAAAAGTTTTTGGTGTCATTAAAATTATAAAGCTAAATTTATAAAGCTAATTTATAAGCTAAACATATGCTATTCCTCTCTATAAAACCAAGTATAGCTTTATCAGCGAAGCTGCATGCATCGCAACATCATGATATCACCTTTCAATAAAACATCACGTAATGATCACTTATATAAAATTCAGAAAATATTATTACAGAGGTTTCTTTAGTTAAAATGTTTCTTGTTTAAGAAATAGTTCAAACTCAATTTTGTGCAAAAACAATTGCCTTCGGGCAATCAAAATATTTAATTCTCTATTAATTTATATTTATTCTACAGAAAGACAGTGAGAAGTTACTGAAATTCCTATAACTTCTCACAATCCTCCAATCGTTTTCACAAAGGACACATCAATATCAGTAAAAATAAGAGTATTTACTTCTATTCGAATGGTTATATGTTATTGGATGAATGATGGCATACAAACTATTCATGGTATTGAAACCATCGTTTTATCGACAACAATTTAATTCAACTGGAAAGAATTTCTTCTATTTCATTTATTAAGCTATGATAGTCTCCATTCACTCCGTATTTACTGACTGTTGACTAATACTTTCCGGTCAAATGGGTACACGACAGCAAATGTATAGAAATCATTTTGAGCTAAAAATACAATAATATAGAAACAAAATTACTTAAAAGATCTGAATGGTGAGGAAGTAGACTGATTAACGCCACAATTTTTTACTGTAAGGAGTGGATAGATTCTGCAAAATCCTGCTTTTACCTCACGTAATACAATTTTCTGAAGTGAGGGTTTATACGATCGATCGTAGCAAAGCTTTTTTCGATCTGTGAAATTTTGTCGACATACGCTTCAGGAAATTCAATAATATTCTACAACATGCAAAGTACTGGAATTGCCATATATCGCTCTTGTACGATCAGATAGTAATAATGAGGTATTTTTAACCGCTTAGGATACCATTAGAAGGGGTGAATGTGCAGACGACGAGGAGGGAGGAAGGCCTGTGGGATGTGGAGGCGTACGCCGAGGTATCCGAGCGGAATCTGATCGAAGGAATGGACTCCGATAACCCCACTCCTGTTTTCTTCCATTGTTTACTTGGAATCCCGCATTCGGAATATTCGAGGCGGGTTAGCATCATCTACTTTCCAGGTAAGAACGGACATGTGGGCATACCGTAACTAACCATACAATTCCCGCGTAACATTTTCATTAACCCTACATGAACCCTACATCAGCATCATCATTAAAGGATCCGTAACGTTACCAAGTTCGTATGTCGGTGGATTCGAAGCGATACACACACTTTACCGTAATTGCTAACCTTTAGGGGTGAGCAATATGGCAGTCCCTTTCTTTCGCTAAACTCCACAGTTTTCTATTTTCGAAAGTCGGTTCCGCTTCCTTAATATACATACATATTTCATACACATTCCCTAAGATATAATGGAGCTTAAATTAAACGTTGCTCTACAGGTTTTAAGATAACACTATTCTGGACTATACAATCCTTTTTTTTTCGATTATATTCCTTAAAATTCTCTAATTTCACTACCCTATTAATTATTATGTACGTAAATCTTCGTAGGTTTTCCAGATTTTATTCCCCCAAAATATACAATCAAACTCACGTAAGCACTAATGTGGTAGAAATACGAAATAAAGTAAATATAGCCTCAAAAGGAGTAAGTGTTATTTTTAACGAAAATCATTTATAAAATCCAGTTAATAATGTAGTGACTCTTCTGTTATTCGTCATCGCAACTCCCGACCGCTCTTAAGATGTTGCAGATTTGGGCTGGAATCAAGTGCAGTTAACTCTGCGTGTCATCCCCTTCCCTCAATATATCGCGCATGACACCCAGCAACAAGTTTTGCTGTTTTATTATTCCTATCTGATTGCTCATAGACTAGTAATAAAAGCCATATTCATTAACCCACCCTTATACATCATCTACGTACATGGGCGCACACCAACCAAATACATCTCTATGTTGGTCCTTACAATCATCGAACATTTCGACGACTTTCTTTACTTTACATTGATTAATTATACAGCCCATACATATTTTATCTCTCCTTTTAATATAATCAATATTTTAAAGCGAAGGAAAATAGTCGCCGTGAAATACCGCAATATAAGGTTAAAGCTTACAACGGGGAATAAAGTTAGAAGCGCCATCCATTGGGAGACATCGACTGAACTGGACGGTAAGAAACTAAAATAATTCACCATCCTTGTTTTACCCCAGACCTTTTTTTGGTAGCATATTGGAAAAATAGAATAACCAGAAACAGTAGTTTGCAACGTTTTTTTTTTATCTAACGCTAAAGTACCAAATTCAGGATTAATTACTGTATTTGTTGGAATGTAGAAATACTTTTAATCGGCTCGGCTCTTAAACCAATTAACGGAACTAACGTTTAGAACTAATTCCAGGAGTAGTGTAATTTAATTTAACACGACCCATAATAAAGTAGCAGTTTCATGCTTTAACAGCTTGTTTACGTTTGAATACTTACACAAATAAACTGTGACGTAATTGGGTTTTTTATACACAATAGACATACCGCATTCCAGCAAATTAACTGTTTCAAATGTAATAAAAATCAAAGTGGTCAATACAATTGAGTAGTTTTACAGACATATATTTCAAGAACAATTGACTGCTTTTTCAAATTGAACGGATATAATTAATTTCAAATTAAATGAGATGTAATTTTAATTAAAAGCATCGAAATCCACGGCCTAGTCCTACAATTACTGCAAACATATGCTTCTGTAACGGCGAAGATTAGGTAATCTTAACCCAACATTGCTCAATGGTTGACAGTGTCTGTAATAATGCGTCCACGCCGTTTTGTGAATATTACATTAATATGCATAGACGCAACCTCTTGGGCATCACGGCTTCATTAATTTATTTTATGATTTTGGTAATGATTACTTTTATGATTTATCTAATATTTTTCGCTGTTTTTAATTGTTTGCTTTAGTTTTGTTTTTAACACCTTCCTTTGTTTTTGCTTCACTTCTGCCACTCTTGCAGGGCCTTCAACAACACCCTCTTCCGTCACCATGGAAACGACCCTCGACGAAGACAACGGTAAGGATCGAATTATTTATTTATTTATTTATTTCCTACTTCCTCATTCATTTTAAACGCGGAGCTCATTAAAATATAGCAAGGAAATCTCCGAGTTATTCGACCATTTGAATTCGGTCCCATAAATCATTCATCTCTCCCCGATCACTTCCTGAGCCATCGGTAATAACCGATTCCCACTTTTTCCCCTCTTCAATCACACGGCCGGAATCCTAGCAAGAAACTCCCCAAGGGATCAGTTATTAACTTCCAAAAGTTCCCGGCATCGCATTCCCGAAGTTTTCGACCAGATCTTTTTTGTCCCAGTGAAAGTTTAAATCGTGAATGTTTTATCGGAACGTTACTGATTGAAGATGGCGGATAAGTTATCTCGCCCATAAATCGGGTGAATGATCGATTTCGGATACTTGACGTCCGCTCTGAATTTTTTGCGCATTTCAGGCAGGCATTATGTATGGCGATTTGAAAAATGATTTGACCAAATCTTATGCAAAATCAAATTCGGGAGCGGCGGTCATCGGTCGAAGTGGTCGTTGAGTTGAGTTAATACAAGAACTAATTTGATAACCGCTTTTTAGAGATAAGGTTATCGTAGAATAGGCAGCATTACATGGGGTATCTAAACCTCAATGAGACCGTATAGGTGTGGCTGCATTCTAATTTTATTCACTCTAATGAGAACTATAAACCACCTCCTAGTTGTACACAATTTCCATTTAAATTATCCACAATAACACTTCCGAAAAGCAGGCACATTCAAGCATTATTGATATAAAAACCGTTGTCTAGCAACGTCCCATCGATAGTATAGCTATTTGGTTCTCGAAAATCAAAAATAATGAAATGTAGAAAAACGTATCTATGAGAAAAATGAATACGGCTGTGTTTTAATAGATCTGAGTTTTGTAAACAAACAAAGAAACAAATTCCAGCCTGCGGAAGTAGGGGTCTCCGTGGGTGCTCTTAGCAAAGTTATTATTCTCAATACGTATTCCGGTAACTATTTTACCTTGTTCTCCTCTCTCCTAAAGATGGCAACGTAGTTACCGAAATATTTATTGAGAACGGTAACTTTGCAAAGCTCAGTCACGGAGAACTAATCCCCTTTGGTTGGAATTTCCCAACGGTTGGTTTGCTTGCAAAATGCGGCTTTCTGAACCTTGTCTCCAAAACTCTAATACATCAAAACGTGCTGATAAAGCTCTTCTACAGTTGATTCGAAGAAAATAAAATTATAAAATAAATGAATGGAGGAAAGCACCGTGTATGCACAAGTTTTATCTTGCACCTTTCGATATACACAAGAAAAAGTGTACAATGCTTCAGTTGACGTAAATTAGATTTGAAAAAAGACTCGTAATATTACTACTCCGGGAAGACTTTAGTATCGAGCTCCTCACACCCAATTCATGGGTGTGGTTCTCATGAATAATATATAATCACATCAGCCCATTCTACCGTTTAACTATTTTCTTTCCTTTCTTTGCGGGTTAAAGAAGATCCTTTCCTTATCATCACTGCTCTACTGGCATACGTATCCAATGGGTTTATAAACGTCAAATCCGGATATAGTAAAGAGCGTGCTGAATTAGATAGAAGGGAAAAATCTATAAGAGAAAAGGAGAGATACTTAATTGAAAATGGGAGGTACTCCCACAGATGAGAGCGTAGGAATCTTTTTATCAAAATATACATCTAAATACTGTCGACTTATAAGCATTCGTTACGGAATTTAAAAGAATCCGCTTAAAATTCACAGAACGAATCTGTGTTACAAAGATAATACATAAAAATGTAAATTATTCTTTTTTTGAAACTCAATTGACATTTTTTGCGTATTGCACACGAATTACACTTTTTAGCAATAAAAAAAGATGAAAATCAGGTCACCTATCGATTTAAATCTTTACCATTTCTAACTTTAATTCCCATTATTGAGAATGCCTAAACTAGGAATATTAGCTTATTATGATAAGATCACTGAAGAAAAAATAATAAAGTGGTACCATGTTGAAAGCCCGCATTTTAATATCTTTGTGGTTTATGCTTCCCATTATATTGTACTTACGAAAAGGCTCATATAGCTACACGAGATGGTATGTTAAGGAATATGTATGGTAAGATCCAAGGATTCTTAGGTTGAAAATAATTGTTAGATATATAGTCCTTATTAAATTCCTTATTACACCTTATGTTTCTCACAGTCATCAATATGGATCACCCAAGCCTAGGGGGGGATAGAACATATAAACTGCAATACAGTAAATGATGGTACCAGTTTTGGTGGGTACAAATCTTACAGTAGGCCTTCAGTAGGATAAATACCAAAATAGATAAGCTAAGGAGACGAAAAATGTTTTAATCTTTATATAAAACGGTATATTGTCTCGAGCAATATATATTGCCCTTTTTAAATACCTTCATCTAGCGACGAGATTTTATTCTTGCATGTATATATTCATAAACAGGGGTGGTAATTCGCTAAAAGACAGCTCAAGTTAGAAAGCACTGTTAAGAAAAGGCTTTACTTTAAAGGTAAAGGTTGTCCTGGGATACATGTAGAGTCACAAAGATGCATTTCACTCACGATCAAGAGAGATGATGTAAGAAACAACTAATGATCGGAAAAGCATTGTTATTTTGTGAAATAAAATGTTCAACAATTTTAATGACGAATTTTTTCAGAGCTATGGGAAAAAACGGCAATCTATTATTTACTGAAACACCGTCAAATTTCCCAGAAAAATAAACAATTGATAGTAAAGCTAGAAAGGTTATGCTATGACAGTTTTCTACACGATAACCAGGTAGACAATGCTGAAATGGCTCCAGAACTTTTGAAAATATTTCCAGCATTTGTCGAGACCGTAACGAAAAACAGAAGAATTCGAAAATACTGAAGGAAATAGAGGAAGTATTAAAGGAAAGAGAGAGGAAACGAAGAGAGGGAAATGAAGATATAAATTCGGAAGGGAAAGATTCAAATGACGAGGATGTCTCTGGTGAGATGGATCCTCTTTCGTTGGATGAGTGCAGGGAGCAGATAAGGTCTCTCTTTGAGGAGGTCTCCAACGGTCGAATGGGGCGTATTACTGGATCTTAGAGTCCTTTTCATGGGGCGGACAAAAGAGGAATTTGGCGGAAAGGTGCCGTGTTGAGGTTAAATGCCAACGAACTTTAAACGCTCCGAATTGGCGAACTTTCTATCTTTTCAATTCTTCCTTTAAAAGTTTATTAATTGGGGAGAATGTTCCAGCAACAATTATATGGATATACAAGGAAATCATCATTAGAGTTTTCAGTCTCCTTTCAAATTAATGATTCTCAAAACTTCGCTTTTTAACTTTATTATTGCTCATAAAAGATTTTTATTTATATTACATGACCGAGGTATATATTCAGAGTAAAAATGTTTAACCTCNAAAAAACCATAAATACCAGTAGCTTTTCACTTCAAGTATATTCAGTGAATGAATCATCTTTTAAAGGAGAAATAGTCCAGTTTCTGACGATAACTATTATGATTTTCGAGGTGCTTTCGTTTTACAATTTCTCACTTTACATTCCGTGCTTTAACATTCAATATGATTATGTTTCACGATGGCGAATGAGGCAAAACTTCCCCCCAAATAATAATTCGCAAAAAAAAACTTTTCGGAATATTGGAAATGAACTTCTTAAGGGTAGAAGGCTATGCGTTTCGCAATATGTTTCACTGTAATGAGCTACAATACTCCTGAGAGATAAGCAAGAGTACTCCAAACGCTGAACGCTGATGATAACTATTCGAGAAAGCGTTATTGAATCAAATTTTAATATTTTTGATTCAACCGTCTGACAAGTTACTTTGTGGTATTTCATGACGATAGAAAAAATAAAATAACACGAACCATGATCCTCAGGAATCTATATCCTATTTAATATAAACAAATACTGCAAAATATCACACATAAACTAAAACAAAAAAATACACGACTAGTTTGACGAACAATCTCGACGAATTCTAGTGTAAAAATGTTTAACCTCTTCTGTTTTTTATGAGATGAAACCTTTTATTGCTTTTATAACGGATTACATGAAGCAGCAGTCGAGATTTTTCTAATTAAAAATTCCAAAGAACCCTACAAAACTTAAATGGATTCAACCTAAGGCGGATGCTAGTTAAAAGAACTCGCCAAATATAAATAAGATTCATTTCCAAAATAAAACTCTTTGGCCGTGGAACAGAGTTCATTTTTTAATGAACCTCGACAGCATTGGATGTAGTTTAAATAAATTACAAATAATCAAATCTGTGATAAAAATCCTTAAACTGCTACAGCAAGCTTCATGGATTCCTGTAACATTTTGTCTTAAATTACTTATAAGTATTTAGAGGCGCAAGGAAATCTGATAAACGTTATAATTATAGATTAATTAAGATGAAATTGTTATCCCCTACTACAAAGATAACGTCTTCGATATTCGCGCAAAGTTGAGTAATTGATCTACCACGCTAACCTAAGAGCACAAAGAAGGATTGCTGTTATATATAATAAGAAATTAATTTACAGCCCAGCCGTATATCCCAGATTGTGCAGTTAATTTATTTCGTGGTTGTTTAAAGCATATATGTGACGAATCCAAATATATTTTGGCTGGCTATAAGGAAAAATTGAACATCTGGCTCAGATGGTGTTCTTTTCCGCAAGCAGCAATGCAACTTTACCAATAAAATACAATTGGATATACAATACAAGATCTAAATCTTCACTATCTATCACACTACGAAAATAAAGGGTGGATTTAATCCTTATTAAAATGTTGACAGTGTTTCAAGAAATCAGTCTTGGAGAATATATTTTGATTACTGTACATTTTAAAATTTAAATTCTCTTTCCAATCAGAAGCTCTAATTTAAATCGAAAGTAAGGTGCGTTATCCCTTTGTTGTGAAAAGAAACAATAACGTTATATTGTAAAAAAGTACGTTTTTGTGTACACTCCCTGAATACTTATAAACTAAGATTACTGTTTTATCGTAACTACTGGTTTACGCAAAGCTTCAAACTAACTTTGTATTTTCGGATGCCAAATTTGTTAAGGTTGAGAAATAAAAAAGAAAGTATGCTTATAAATATTGCTCAAAATTAAGAAAGTTAAGGCCAAAGATGTTGATTGGTGAAGAGATATATTTATTTTTCCAAGTCATTAATTGATATTAAGCAAGCTATTTTACACATACCAATCGACTGGAAAATGCTTGAAAAGAAAATGCGTCTAAATGAGGGTACAATTTAATTCTTTCGGAAGGTGTGACTATGGAAGCAATCCAAAATATATCTCTATATGTGTTGCTGCTTATAAAGTAATCCAAAATAGAAACCTATACCATTACTCATTCCATTCTCCTAAAGAATACTTGCGCAAATACATTCACTTCACTATCTAAATCTTAAAACCTTTAATTTTACATTCTAAAGAACTCTCGCGATCAAAATATATCAATCGGAAAATAACGACAAAAAGGAAACTGAAATTTAAACCAGATTAGGATTTGCGAAAGATTTATCCGAACGCAGTTATAAGGAATATTTCCTCACCTCTGTTCACAAGCGAAGATGCTCATTTGCCGTGATTCATATTCTTATTTCCATCCTTTTGATGCTCGAAAAAATACGGCCGAGATAAGTGCGCCAGAATAGCGGAAAGAAATATCCGCTGGTGGAGAAGAAAACGCCTCGAAAAAGAATAAAATATGAGGAAGTTCGGAGAGCGTGAAATTCTCATAGCGG
Source organism: Ladona fulva (assembly GCA_000376725.2). NCBI lineage: Eukaryota > Metazoa > Arthropoda > Insecta > Odonata > Libellulidae > Ladona > Ladona fulva. The sequence goes on from KZ308399.1 coordinate 450,589, forward strand.
AAAAGGATGAGTGTGAAAGCGAAATGGAGAGGGGACATCTCGACTAGAGGCGCGTAAAAAAGAGACCGATTGTTTATTTTTTCAATTGAACGGAAGTCGGCGGGATAAGTCGGCGTTGGATCTGCTGCGGAATGGAGCGCAGATAAGGGGAAGAATGGCTCCTCGGATGCTGGGAAAGAGAAAGGGAGGAAGTGGAATTCTATTCGGAATAATGTCACACTGCATCGCGTACACGAACGAGCATCGTTGGATTCGGCGCAGTTGAGCGCTTTTCGATGACGGCAAATGGTACCGAAATCAAGGCAATATTGTTATCCTTGTTTTATTCTGTGCACAAAGAGGCACTTCTTGTATCTAAAACGCAATCGTAGGTCAGATTTTACGATTAGTTTCTATTTCATTTTGTTGATGTAGTATTGTTAGTTTTAACATTATACGATATCTATTATCATTTTCAAAGTCATCACCGTGATGAATAAAAGAAGATATGAATGCTAACACCGAATAACATTTCAAAATTGTAGCGCTTAGAATTCATCAAGCTCTTTAAATGTTGATTAGTTAATTACTATTATAAGTTAAACATATGATTTCTGAAAGAGTTGGTGCATAAATTGGAACTGAGGGAAAATTGCAACAGAAAATACCAAGGCAAAAGCAAAAGATGTTAGATTACATAAAGAGTAGGGTAAATTACTAGGAAGAGAAAGAAATGGCACTAAATAGAGAATATTAAGGCACATGAACCTTCCGAAAGGTAGGTTCATATGCCTTCATACATAAGAACACTTATGTATGAATGTATCTACTGGGTCATTTTCATTGACAAAAATCTCTCACTAAGATACCAAATAGGAGAAAATAAAAGCAGTAAAGATGAAAAAACCATAAATACCAGTAGCTTTTCACTTCAAGTATATTCAGTGAATGAATCATCTTTTAAAGGAGAAATAGTCCAGTTTCTGACGATAACTATTATGATTTTCGAGGTGCTTTCGTTTTACAATTTCTCACTTTACATTCCGTGCTTTAACATTCAATATGATTATGTTTCACGATGGCGAATGAGGCAAAACTTCCCCCCAAATAATAATTCGCAAAAAAAAACTTTTCGGAATATTGGAAATGAACTTCTTAAGGGTAGAAGGCTATGCGTTTCGCAATATGTTTCACTGTAATGAGCTACAATACTCCTGAGAGATAAGCAAGAGTACTCCAAACGCTGAACGCTGATGATAACTATTCGAGAAAGCGTTATTGAATCAAATTTTAATATTTTTGATTCAACCGTCTGACAAGTTACTTTGTGGTATTTCATGACGATAGAAAAAATAAAATAACACGAACCATGATCCTCAGGAATCTATATCCTATTTAATATAAACAAATACTGCAAAATATCACACATAAACTAAAACAAAAAAATACACGACTAGTTTGACGAACAATCTCGACGAATTCTAGGTTGAAGATGGAGTTTATGCGTCAAAACAAGTCTTGCCTTTTTTGTTTTGGTTAGTGTGTGGTATTTTGAAGTGTTTTTTTTACATTAATTAGGATATAGTTTCCTGAGGATAGTGATTCCTTTTTTCATTTATATATTTTATTAAAAGAAAATAGGAAATCAGATTTTTATTGTTTTGGCTAGAATTCTTCGAGTAACAACAGCAAATTTCTGCCCTTTGTAACAAAAACTTCCCAAATGATGCATTTTTAAATTAGCACATGTAATTTGACTCGCTAATATTAATCCTTTACTCTGTGCTAATGAACTGAATAAATCTTATTAAACAGGAACAAAACTTTTGGAAATATAGCGCAACCACTTGTAACCTGTGAATTAATCACCGCATAATGACTCATGATAAAGATAGCGGCGTTTTGATCGCTATTTGAAATGTTTCATTATATTTTACCGATACTTGATCTGATATTTGAAGTCCATTTTGTGTGTTTTAATAACAGTTTCCTTTTTCAAATTCGCCACATGATTCTAACACAGTTTCTAGGATAGTTGACTCAAAAACACGAACGCATCCTGTTATAATGTTGCAATAAAATAGTAGAATTTAAGATTACGTGTATATCGATTTTCTCGAAACGAATATCTTTAATCATAAAATCGTAAACTGAAAGCGCAAAATGGAGACGCGTATGATAGACAAGAAATTGANTACGTGTATATCGATTTTCTCGAAACGAATATCTTTAATCATAAAATCGTAAACTGAAAGCGCAAAATGGAGACGCGTATGATAGACAAGAAATTGAATTCTATGAGAGCAGATTGAAAATATTGATAGACATCCATATATAGGTAATCTTGGAGGAGATGAAAATTGTACCAGTGACGTAGGAAGGATGAGCGGCTCCGATAAAAAGCAGATTATGTAGATAATGTAGCATCAGTATAGTAGCACTGAGAACCTTTGTAAGTTCTTGCCCGTGGACTATTGCTTTTCATAGAACATGAAAGCTACGAAAAAGCACAGCGCACTGAAAAAGAGATCCAAGGAAGTATACAAAGAAGTATGTTGGCGGAAGGATTCTAATAAAGGGGCAGTATCAAAGGATACGCTAAAAACAATGGAGTGAGACAAAATATCGAATTCAGAGTTGACTTTTAATTTTTTTCCGTTTAAAGAAAAAAATTTCGTTTCAACGTAGATGAGTTATTCATTGGAAATTTGAAAATTGCAACAAATACACTTCCTAAATATGAAGTAGGTTTTATGCGTCAATGAATATGAAATCATTTCCTTGCTTCATGCGTCTTTGTTCACTATAATATAAAAACCAATGATGGACCTTTCTTGAAACCATTAATAAGTCTAAACGGTTCATTTCAGCATATAACGAAAATTAGTATTGAGGTGAGACTTAGCAATCTCTCATAGTATAGATAATGGTGCTTATATGGCGCTGAAGACATACTCGCTCTCCATATATTTATTTCCGCCTTCATTTTTAAACGAGCCGTTAAAATATCCGTTGTTTAAATAACAATATGTACCAACCTACGAATAAATACTTCGCTACCAACCGGAAATTGCCCGAACAGATTGAGTGAACAGAACATTTCTATGAAAATAATATTTCAATCATAGCAGTTCGATAAAAGCACCAGATTCCCTATAGTATATATTCTCGTTGTCTAAATACGTATATTCCAGACATCGCAGAGAAAACTCTCGGTTACTGTCCGCAACACGCTCTTCATAAACGTCAAGGTAACTACTGCACAACTACTACAATGTCCGTATTATCACTCAATATCAAACTATTAATTTTAAAAGTCCCAAAAATATAATACTGATCAATTGAAATGAAACTTCCTAAACAAAAGAAGATAACATTGAAACTTTGTGAGAAAATGTCTGTAGTTAGACTTGATACATGCACAATTGGAGCATAATCGTGGCACAAGTAATATTTACTTTTCAATTCGAATCTAAATGACTTGGATGAAATTGTAGAAATTATAGTATCGTAAATATTGTTGCTATATATTTTCATACGTTACATACATTCTGCTATCACTTCCTTTGTGCGTGTGTATTTATATATATATATATATATATATACATATATATAGGCTGATGAGTAACATGAAAGGACAAGCGTTATGAAATAAAATACGGAGGAAGGAAGCGGTTGTTATGTTGAGAAGGAAAGGAACTAAGGCAAAAAATGAGGGAAAAGAAGTGGGAAATGAAGTGAAGAATAGGGAAAATGAGACAGGAAACAAGAATGAAAGAGGGTGAGTTTTGCGGGAAAAAAGTGCGAGCGCCTTGAATAACGGGAGTTACTGCGAAAGGGGAAAGGAAGAACTTGCTGTCATAAGGAAATCATAAAAAAGTGGAAGAAGCAAAAGTGACAGAAGATGCCGATACATGACATTGCCTACTTTTCTAGAGCAAGAAAATGACGATTCTTCCGACTGGGGAACTTTTCATCACGATACGAAATGTACCATTGATGACACACAATTTTAACCTTGATATTTATTGGTAGAACACAGCAATAACGGTGCTTTACAACTCACTAGCGAGTTACTTTGTCAATCACAACACTTAGGGTGCTCTTCATTAAACCATTCTGAATTACAATGCGTCGAGTTGTAACGCTATTGTTAGTTTTCGACAATGAAATGTAAAGTTTGACATCGAGTTGTTATTAATTTCTATGTATATATAACTTACATTTTTAAGCTAAATATAATACCTATGGTACCACGATAACTTTAACTGAAGGTTAAATCAGTCTCACACCCCATTAAGTTTTGGTGTCTGCATACCACCAATATTTACTCTGAACGGGCACATTCTTTCAACGGGATTCTCAATTGTTTACAAGTAATTAACCTCACATAGAAAATAATTTACATAAAATATCTATAATGGTTTCTCGCAAAATTCATGTTGATCGCGATTGAACCCAATAGCTTGGCCTCAACTTAGTGTGTGTTTTTTCCATCTTGAAGACAAACAGAAATGATACTTCTATAGTATAGGGAATGTTCCAACGGGTTGAAACCATAATCGTTCAAAAGGAATAACAAGTGTGAAAATTTTGGGATCAGCCGCAGGACTTTATCCTGCAAAGTGTACAAACTTTTCCTTAATCCTCATAATCGTTCAATAAAAACAATCTTTGGTAAAACTATTATTTTTCTATTTGTCTTGATTGTGATTGAAAACCCACGAATATTCATATGCGCGGTAACAAGTAAATTAAATGAAGCAGTTGAGTAAATGATGGTATCAAAATATTTAGCTTATACTTTATTAAATAGTTAATAACCCTCTGGAGCAAACGACGAGGAAAATAATTAACGACAAGGCTTAAACCTAGGAAAAATTAAGCTGAGAATATTGTAAGATGATTAAACAATAGGAAACGGAGTGATAGGTAGCAACCACCTTCCACGACGCAGCACGCTGCAAAGGTAACAGCAGAAAGTAAAGATAGTTATCCTAAAGTGGAACAATATACCCTTTAATAAGGAACAATAATATGACTCATACAAGAGAAGAAGTAATATTTGTATTGCAGCGTTTCACCTCAATTCCATCTTCGATCAAATCATCAAGAACATTTTCAAATGTTTCCAAACAGAGATGCTTTGAAGCATCGAACTTATAATTCACTTGCACGAAGCCCTTCTAATTTTTCAGTTCATCGTTTTACAATCTTTTGACCGAAAGACCCATTTCAATACCAAAAGATATCCTGCAGCCAATGTAAAGGAATATGGGATCCGAAAATGTATTGATTGCAAAATTGTTCCTTATGATAATATTATCTTAAACAAAAGAAACTCAATCGAACCTGTTTCAATAATGTATATCAAACATAAAAACATGAATACATATATGAACCCATGTCATAACCAGGAAAAGACAGGTAAGCCGGGATTAAAACTCCTGGAAAACTAGTTTGTTGCGCATTGCGAGGTCGGCGTTAACTGTTAAATACCTTTATATAACAGTGTTTGTAAGTTATTGGTCAAAGAAATAAAGAGGGGAAAACGGCATGCAGAGGAAAAGGTTTGAGTTTAAGCGAGGATGGTTTTATGAGGAAAGTAATTGCTGGTGTGATGCAAAGAACATTCAGAGGGGAGCGAAATTGAAAACATTACTGGATGACATGAAGAGTGGGGTTAGTAATAAATTAGTGAAAGAAATGGAGTTAATTACGAATGTAAGGACAAATGGACCTACAGAGAGGTTCGTACTTATTAATAAACACATGAATGGCATGTTTATATCACCTGCATATACCATAATTTTCATGCCAGAGAATTATAATATTTGAAAAATTTAACACCAGCAAAATTCTACACCCTCTAGCAGTTCAGAACCATCCTATTTAGATCGTTACGGATTAATTATATAGATATTCAACAAGTAATTCTAACGCGAATGATGTTCACGCAGAACATACGATAAAATTACCACTTGGCAAACTATTTCGAATGCAGTAAATTTGCAACGCAAGGACGTAGTAACTCTCTGTTTTCTCCACACATCGTCCATTCAGGTCTTTCTGCACCTTTCTTTCTTTATTCCACCATCATCGGCTCTTATACTTCCACACCACATCATTCCATTTTTATTGCGCCATCCTGTTTCACATTGTGGCTTCTAAACATAAAAGGTACGGATGTTTTGGGGCCTCATAACAGGCGAAATCGTTACAACGAAATAGTTGAGGCCATACGTGGTAACGCTTTACGATATCCGAAGTAAGAGAGCGAGTAGTACGTATTTTCATCGCCATGGTAATGCACGTAAAGGGGAGTCGATTGAAGCAATGGACCACGGCGGATCTCCATGGCAACTCCTTCTCTCGCGCGCTCAAATAAGATATTCTGTAGGAATCCGAGCCGTAAAAAATCACAAGGTGAGGTGTTGAAAATGAAGTAGTTTCCACGTGGCGGTAGACTGTTGCTTTGAATGGAAACAGCAGCAAATCAGGCGAGCGAGATTCGAACAGGCGGGTCGATACATCGCACAAGCTGCTCTCCGCCGTAAAGAGGAGAAGAATACTGTTCGCAGTTTTCTTCGAGATTAATGCTCCAATGACTCCGCTAATTTCCGATCCGGAGATGTGATACTGCGCGCCTCCTGCGACTGATTGTGTTCTACGGGTTTTCGCACTGTTACTGCTACTCGGCATCGCGTTCAAGTCGCTCGAGTTTAAGGCGTTAGTTTCATCTCCCGTTGCCTCTCGTGTTTGCGAAGATTCCCAGTAGATGATAATATGGCTCACTAGAGCTACATGGGTCTTAGAAGAGAGAACTCTGTCTTATCAATTTTTTTCTTTATTTTACCGGCTTGGCCTTGCGAGAAACGGTCTCTAGCACTCATCTTTTTTCTTCGCAAAGAGATTGCATTTATTTAAGAAGCGATATGTATCGTATCAATTCAAGATACCAGTCGTTTGGCACCGCGGTCATTATTTCTCACTCGTTTCTCTGACAAAAATTTTAGCTAACTCCAGTACATTATGAGCTTTCGGAAATAATATGTAGGTATACCTGTAACGTATTTTTCTGCAATTAGATATCTGAGTTTTTTAAAAGCGAAACCTTCATTATAAGTTCACAAAAATGACATGAAACAAGTCTGACAGGTTGGAACTGGAACCCATATTTCACACTATCCTGGCGATTGCTTTAACTCAATGGCATGTCGGGGCGTTTTGGCAAGATAGCTCAATGGATGGAGCAACCGCCCGGCAGTTGGAAGGTCGTGGATCGAGTCCCGGTGCTGTTAGACATTTTTATGCCCGGTTTTCGTAGGTCCTCCTCTTTATGTGTAATTCCTCCTTAAGCCGTCTACTTTACCTCGCAAATTCATTTATTCGGATTAATTTAAGTAAAGAAAGCTTCAAATTCAGGACCATATCGGCGCGGAAAAGAGATACTAAAATGTGCATATGCGTAAAGTAGAAGCTATAGGATAAACGAAAGTAAAAATATCTGGATATACTAGGACTTTAACTTGAAACTTTTCGAGCGGAAAGTTATCATAAGGGAAAAAGAAATTGCTATACAGCCTTATTCCCCCACGGCGCACTGAAGTATTTACTAAAATATCGTGGTATATGGAATATTATGGTTCTATTCTGATCTAGCTTTAATTTGACTGGAAGGAAAACACCAAGGGGTAAGATTTTTATGATTAACCCCCACTGAAATTTTAAATATCTTGAAAGAAAAGTATTTGTAATTGCTAATGACTTTTTGATGTAGTTTGAAAGACCTACATTTTACTAACTGCAAAATTGAACACCGCGGTTAGATAGTTGGTTTATATAATATTATAACTGAAAAAGTGGCCAATAAATGATATCATGTCACTTCTGAATGTAAATTTCAGTCGTCAAAAAAAAAAAATTAAAAGCTTAAAAAATGTACGAATTTTTCATAATCCGCGAGAATGACATGTAAATCATAGGCAAACGCTTCCAGTAGTGATCAAAATATATATATTGGTATATTTTAGCTAATGTCAACAAGAGTCAGGAACCTACTGGAGAAGAAATTGGCGAGAAAACTCGTCTTCAACACAGATAGATGTTACGGGTCAAAATATTCATAGCCACCCTCCATTCACTCATAGCCACCCTCCTAGGTATAACATCCATTAAAAAATGACGCAACAAATATAACGGAATTATATTTCCATTTTAGTAAAATATACGTCAAAATGCACAACTACACGAAATTTCAAAATAATCTAATTTAAATAGATAGTTAAATTTCATTTGAACTCGAAGAATGGGCCAAAATTGCCCCTCCCGTTCTTCTAGCGTTAAATCAGTTCACGCTACATATTAAGATAATCGCAGAAAATAGTTGATTCCAATAGGAGACTGGTGAAATAAAATTACTGGAATTATGTGATCCAGGTTACTCATAATTATCGCTATAGCACATATGTAGTTGTGCTGTGGAAGAAAATCATCGAAAAGCAGATATTTTTCGTGTAATGTAAATAATTTATCATGACGATAATTTAAAGCACTCCCAATAGTTTAGAGCGAAGCATTTCACTTCCCTTACTTCAATAAAGACTGGTTGATTAAAGAGCTCAAAAACCCTTCACTAATAAATTGTCCCACTTTAAAGGCAAAAGATAAAGTAAAGGTAAAGCTCTCATTGCGAGGGCAATAGGTCCAAAATCGAGCGCACCCAATTCGATTAGGAGAAGGGAAAAGATTCGCTGGATCTTCTTATTAGGCATCAAAAGGTGAAGAACAAAGGGCGAAAATTTCTCATAAAGTGATTTTGGAGAAGTGGCGATGCGCGCCGGAGGAGGCTTTTGTTTCTCAAAAATGCGTTACCGTCTTATTTTGCGGTCGATTTAAGGTTAATGGAATGTAAACACGGTTATGATATCGCGGGGAATGAACGTTTTCAGAAAGAGCGAGTTTACGCGAGTAATGGCATTAAAACTTCCCGAAATTAAGTCCGCGCGGAATTTAATCCTTGCTTTGCCGCAAAGATCGACGGAACGTAGTTTTCCAAATTCGGTTTCACTTTCCCTTCCACAACACCAGCCGATAGTTTTATTAAAAACAGTTCCCCACAGGAGAGGGATAATTATCCCTTTCTTCTTCCGCGATGAGATATTCCAGTTTGCCGGAGATTTAGCTACGCCCGGAGCTGTTTACTTTCATGATTGCGTGCTTTAATAACATTTCAATTGCCGGATCGATGGAGCTAGAAGAGCTTAGGAAAGCGTGGCAGTGTGTATGCATCCATGGAATTCCTTGAGCAGCTAATTTATTGATCACATTTTGATGAGGATAAATGAACTTGAAATTTACATCCTAATAGAAAGTGAAGTAATCCATTCACTTAGTAAAGCAAATACTTCCAAAACAGGACGAATTTTATTAGTGTGCTAAGAGGAGGTTTGAGTTCGAGAAAAACTTTACAGTACGTGGATGACGGAGACGTTTCTTTAACTAGCATAAATTCTTTGCTGTAAAACGAAACTCGTTCCCTCTTTACTCGAATACGCAAATCCACAGCTGGTCTTTAAGGAATGATTAGAAATCCGTTGGAAATCTGTAATTTCAAAGGTAAGACGTACCGAGAGTAAAATTGCATTTACAATAAAAGAATCTTGAGTTAACTATTACGCTTGATTTCCTGGTCTTAAAACATTTGGTACCGTAAACCGGGGTTACTTGGACCCAAAATTTCTAATTTTTTGGACTTTCTGAACAAAAAAATACCTAAATTCCACAACCTGTGCTGATAACAAATTTTTTACTATGTTTTAGATATTTTTCAACGATTTAAAAGCTTTTTTGAACAAAATTTTTCGCTGATTGTAATAAAATTTTTGTTTTTTATATTGGGTCATAGAAGCCCCCAGGTTGGGGCTACTTGGACCCAAGCTCCTTTTCCATTGACCAAACAATGTAAATATGTAGTGGGCCTAAGTAGGACATAGGGTCTGGAAATATAAC
>KZ308399.1:461426-598859 GCA_000376725.2 Ladona fulva
ATTATTGATAAAATTTATTTAACATCACACAACTCTTTTAATTCTATTTACAAATACATTCCCAGTCTGAGGAAAAGGTTCGAACACTTCCCCAGGTAAATTGTTCCATTCTACTATTCCCCTATTTAGAAAAGAGTATTTACAGACATCCGTTTTTTGTTTTAGAGTACCAACTTTATGATTGTGATCATTCCTTCCTAAATAATCCGGTTTCCGGAGTCTACTGTTTAATTCTTTCAATGAAGGCTTCCCTATCACGGTTTTATACATGTTCCCTAACCTTTTGGTTTTACGTCTTGCTTCTAACTTTTCCCAACCAAGTTCCTTAATCAATTCATTGACACTATCTGTTTTCCCATATCTGCCCAGAATCTGCCCCATATCTTGGTGTCCGTTTTGAAAAGGAGAATTATTTCTTGAGGTGAATATTTTAAATGAATTATAATATCTCGAACATTCATCATTTGCAATAGCGTACGTCCAAATTACCGAATGCTTAACATTTCCAGTCTGACTACTGATTTCACTTATTCAGAAATCTCATTTAGAAATAGCAACATAGTGCACTATGAAAATGAAATCAGACAATTCCAACTTGTTCCCTTCATTTTCATGTTTATATATAATTTTTACTACACTACTTGTATCAATGGAACTCTTACATGAACAACTGAATCAACGGTTAACTAAATAAGGGAAAAGTGATTGCATAAAACGGTCCGCTATCAAAACACTCAGAAAGAATGTAAGGTACGTTATTCCCAAAACAGCGTTATAAAAGTGTTGTTTGTGACACAATATGACAGAAGTATTGGCCAATTGCTTTTAGAATACTGATTTATATCTTTCCCTAGTCAGAGAAAGAAAAAAACTATGTTGAGAAAGGCCCCTCACAATGGGAAGAAATATCTTCTTCCATATTCAGCCCTTTCTTTTCCCTTCCGCAGGACAATTGTATAGAATTTAAACATCTAACCCTTGGATGGGCTCCAGCGCCTTTCAGTCTACCCTCTTATACAATCGGAATAGGCATCTGATGACGAGTCCTTTGTTATAAATTCACATGCTCTCGGATACCTCCATTTTCATTCTTCAGATGCGTTCGATGTTAAGGCGACTGGCATAACGTGTACGACGTGGTGTGAGTGATTGAGTCTACGTTTATTCCCTGGGGCACCTTTCGCCCTCCCGACCTGCTCGTCAATCTCCCCGTTCTCTTTCCGCCCCGGGCGATGGCCAGCTAGAAACGGCCCTGCTAACATTACCCATAACTCAACGGGGACCTTTTTTCGAGTGGGACACGGGTCAGCTCGATTCGATATTGCGGGAATGGAATTCGGAGGGCGGAAAGGATTTCGACTCTGCAAACTGCGGGGGCGGCAGCCAGAGGTCTCTGTAGCTACGATCCGGATCTTAAGTTATCCGCACCTCTCGATTCACTTTATATCCTCCTTAAAACTTTCACTCTGCGTAATGCAGTAAACTTCCGAAGGCGACGAGTGTTTTGGACGGCGAGAACAAGGGGAAGGCCCTCGTAAAGTGTCGCGGGGGAGGAAAATTCGGAGTTTCGAGATATCGTGTTAATAGACTGCGCAAAAAGCTGAGCTGGTTCGTTAATTAAATTCATCGGCGGAAAAGGTGGCTCGGCGGTGGTTTACAGGGGATAATGCTTGCAAAAATATGAACAATTTATGTGTACGATCCGAATCTGGGAATCTAGTTATTTTTCCTAGAGGTTTATAAGGAAATGGGAAATTAAAAATCTTAGCAGAAATATAAATAACAGAAATCATAATATTAATTGAAAAGTTAGAATGTACGATGAATCAATTTATATAATTCGTTCAAAAGGACAATGTAGAACCTATATCGCTTCGTTGCATTTTGATCTAAAAGATGAAACGAACATAAAATCAGAGAGATTTTCAGAATTTTGAAGACCCTAAGACTCCGTCGTTTTAGTAAAGCATACTAAAACGCGCAAAGTACATACAAATAAATCAACGATTTACCCAAATTCAGCGAGTATAGAATGACATTTATTACTGCTAATATTACATTACCTCTTGGCTGGTACCGCATTGAAGTAATAAAATTAGAACAGATAAAAGGAGAGTAAGTATGGATTGGTGGCTTCTTTGCTGAAGACATATCATGAAGGAATATAAAATATAGATTTTTAAAATTTTTAGCTACTACAGGATTATTTTAATTCCTAAACTCTCTTTATAATTTTTTTTGTANGAATTCCGTTCCGAATTCTCTTTCACGGTAATTTCGAAACAAAATTTCCTCTTCGCATTAATTCCTTTTCTGTCTTAGGACAAAAATTGCGATATTAAGTACTAGAAATAAAAGAAGGTTGAGATGGGACCACTTGGTAGTCGTACCGAGCGAAATTAATATTTCAGAGCCCTCTGCCGAGACTTAGGCCAACTACAGTCGTCGACGGCCTCCAGTTTAAAGAACTCGCCACTAACAGCGAGGCGCAGTTTCTCTTTTTTTTTGTTGTCGGAGAACAGCGAGTGGGCACATGGCCGTCTCAACGACCGACTCGCCCTGCATCGACCCGAACTCTATTACATTCGTCACGAATATGTAGCTCCACGACACAAACACAAAGCTCCTTTTTTAAAGTGACAGTTTTCAAAACTTCATTCTGCAAAGGTAACAGATTCGACCTCGATAAGAGCCAGCCTTGAAGGATTTTTCTGTCTTCATAGCATTGTATAATTATGCTCATGGTTGATGAGCTTAGATTTGGTGCAATATGATAGATGCGTACTTTCGAAACGTATAAATTCTTGTTTTGGTTTCCCAACCTTATTGTAAATATTGCTATGTAAAATCCTAAATTAGACAGATATTTTACGGAGTTGATATTACGTCAGAATTATCGTTAGATGCTATAAAAATGAAGGTATTTTTCTGAATAAAGTCGTATTTACAAATAATTTGACCCTCTGATGACGAATAGAAGGTATGCAAAGAAGCGGACCGGAAAATATTTTCATATTGGTTTAAATACATCCCTTTTCTCGGTACTTCTTAAGATAAGAGCTCCGCTTGGTTACATTTATTCGAAAAAGAAAGAATGGAAAAAATTATTTGACTTTTTTACAGTTTCATATCTGTGTTTATATAATCACTATGCTCTTAATTTCCACATGCTACAATCAAATACCAGAATCGGAGGCAGAAATCTAATTACCTGAATAAGGTGTGATATATTCCTCATATGCGGAGTTCAACCAAACAAATTTCCGGTCTGCAAGAAGGAGACTGCTTAATTCCTCTCTGTGGGTCGCGTCCTTGCTTTCCATCGATCAAATGCGCCTACATTCGCCTTTCTCAGCACCAGCATATTCCCAGCATATTTCTCCACTCACATACTCATCCTGGGAATTTAACTATTACAGTTAAAAGGGTGGATATCGTGAAAAATGACGCACACATGAAGGATTACATTCTTCTCAAAGGGATTCCAATAGGATATTCGAGTTACGAGAGACGCGCGTCGTTTCCATTTGTATCGAAAATAATCGTCCATTTACGTCTTTATTTTCGGCGAAATTGAGACCTAATTTAGACTTGCATTTAATCTGTTACTTAAGTTTACATTTATCAGTTATTTAAGGAATTGAATAGTATAAAAGAATACAATAATCAACAATGAAGGGAAAAGTATGAAAATTAAGGACAAAAGTTACATAGGTACACACAAAAATATAAAACAAATTAAATTTAAAATACATTAATATTCGTCCATAGCGTAGTCGCACGATGCCAGAAAAAAATTCCGTTTAAGTAAGGTTTCCGTAACATAAAGGTTCGATGAACTGGACTAAGATTCGTATCCCGCAGATAGGGACCAAGAATTGGATCCGTAATGGACAAGTTTCCGCTATATACAGGTTTCTCTAGAGGTATGTTTCACTGTATATCTATAAAATAACATCTGGAAGAAAAGAAGAATAAGTTCATTACGTGTATAAAGATTAACAACCAAGAAGGGAAAAGAATGCATAAACACATTAAGTGTTATACGGAAGAAAAATAAAGAATATGTCACAATTATATTATATGTCATTGAAAATATTGATGCACGGTCACAAAGAAACGCAAACAGTAAAACAAATTAATTTCGGTGTGAGACAAAAGCCGAATACCACTATAATTATACACACAATAACGGATAAAGTGAGTTTTCTTGATTCCTAAGTCATAATTTTATTACATCTACATCTACATTAGTACCCTGCAAGCCGCCTTTCGGCGTGTGGCAGGGGGTGCAAGCACCATGATTTTACTGAATTTACTTCGCTAATCTATTACTTTCGCGTATCGTTCGCGGAAAAAATGAATTCTTGTATCGATTCGTTTTAGCATCTATTTCTCTGATCTTTCTCGCAGTGTCTGAACGGCCTATGTAACATGGGGGGCGCATTATGTCAGCTACATCATCTACGAACGTGTTTTCTCTAAATTTATCAAGGAGATTTAGTCTTTGTCTAAGCCTTCTATTTTCTAAAGATTCCCATCCTGCGTCCTGAAGCATTTGCGTTACACTCACTGTCTTGTCGTAACAATTCTTTACAAAACGTATCGCCTTCCGTTGCACTTTTTCTAATTCCCGAATACAACATTTCTCTGCAAGGTCCCATACACTACACGCATATTCCAAGTGAGGCCTGACTAACGCAACGTAACATCTCTCACGGACTTTTTCATCGCTTCTACCGACAATTCTCTTCACAAATCCAAGTTTTCTAAGCGCTCGACCACATATTTTATGGACGTGGGTACCCCAGGGATCATAAATATGAGAATGTCAACAATTCATATGATTAATATATGACTATGACAAAAAATATAAATCCTTATTTTATGCGAGATCGAGAGGACTTTGAAAACCTTTTTTCTCTTGTTTTTACCCCAAAAGAAACGAAAACTAGTGGTTTTAACTATTGATGTATCCTCCATAATTATTCTGGATGATTTTACCCCGAAAATAATGAGAAAAAATAGAGAAAAGAACTGGATGTGATGACTTCCGTTTTCACACCGTTGTGAAATACGATAGTAGTATTAATTTTATATTGTTCGCTGCCCGTTTATAACAAAATGTTTTATAGGAAATTGCTTGTATTACTAACAAGGAAAAGAGTTTTAGGTGACTTGGCAAGATAAGTCGTGCACCTAGGAAAATTCCCAAGGAGAAACGGACATGAGAAAATCCTGACGGAACCGGGACTCAAACCCGGGTCTCCCAATTGCCGGTCGGTTGCTCTATCCATTGAGCTATTGCTTGTATTACTGTTTGAAGTTCTATACGAGTATTTTATTCTTCGTTATCCGCTGTAAGTTAATAAAATAAAGGAAGGTAGAATCTCACAAAATAATTGTTTTCTTTTTTGTATGAAATATGCAAGGATTTGACAAATCAATCAACGGAAAAATATGAACAGAAATTAATGTAACAAATAATCGTGCTTGATATGAAAATGTTGCGCATTATACGAGTGCAAACAAAAAGTAATTGATTTGATTGGTTTCAAAAATAATTAGTGAAAGTTGTAAACCTCTCGCTTATGATTCTGATACAATGAAAGTTCATCTACAGGATGTCTTACATTAAAATAGCTTAGAAATTGTAATTCATATTCACTCTCCTTCACACACGTTTTTGGAATTCCGTTCCGAATTCTCTTTCACGGTAATTTCGAAACAAAATTTCCTCTTCGCATTAATTCCTTTTCTGTCTTAGGACAAAAATTGCGATATTAAGTACTAGAAATAAAAGAAGGTTGAGATGGGACCACTTGGTAGTCGTACCGAGCGAAATTAATATTTCAGAGCCCTCTGCCGAGACTTAGGCCAACTACAGTCGTCGACGGCCTCCAGTTTAAAGAACTCGCCACTAACAGCGAGGCGCAGTTTCTCTTTTTTTTTGTTGTCGGAGAACAGCGAGTGGGCACATGGCCGTCTCAACGACCGACTCGCCCTGCATCGACCCGAACTCTATTACATTCGTCACGAATATGTAGCTCCACGACACAAACACAAAGCTCCTTTTTTAAAGTGACAGTTTTCAAAACTTCATTCTGCAAAGGTAACAGATTCGACCTCGATAAGAGCCAGCCTTGAAGGATTTTTCTGTCTTCATAGCATTGTATAATTATGCTCATGGTTGATGAGCTTAGATTTGGTGCAATATGATAGATGCGTACTTTCGAAACGTATAAATTCTTGTTTTGGTTTCCCAACCTTATTGTAAATATTGCTATGTAAAATCCTAAATTAGACAGATATTTTACGGAGTTGATATTACGTCAGAATTATCGTTAGATGCTATAAAAATGAAGGTATTTTTCTGAATAAAGTCGTATTTACAAATAATTTGACCCTCTGATGACGAATAGAAGGTATGCAAAGAAGCGGACCGGAAAATATTTTCATATTGGTTTAAATACATCCCTTTTCTCGGTACTTCTTAAGATAAGAGCTCCGCTTGGTTACATTTATTCGAAAAAGAAAGAATGGAAAAAATTATTTGACTTTTTTACAGTTTCATATCTGTGTTTATATAATCACTATGCTCTTAATTTCCACATGCTACAATCAAATAAAAATATTTAGCAGAATTGTTTGTCAAATGCTAAATTATGCGTTTCCTTAAAAGTAAGAAAAGTTAATTACTCCGAATTAATTTAAAATGTAATGAAATTTCGGTTATCTTTTTCATAAGATAAAGCCGGAAGTAGGGCTAAAGTAAGACTAAGGGTCTTTGATACGTAAACCCTCTGGATTTTCTTCCGTGAAATATCCCATTGAGACCTTTTCCACGTATTTTTACATGAGCTATATATATATACGAATGTGTTTTACATATAGAATAACTCCTACCTTTCACGAAGAATTGCTTTCCTTTAATGAGCTCTCCTAATTTATTCGATGGCCATATGGGTTATTTCTTGCTTCTCTTTTTATTAAATAATTTTCCTCGGCCAAAGGGATTCCACATATGACACTAGAAGACGTATTCCTGCAGTATGCTGAATTTTCTGAGCACTTTTACATTAAAAAATTACGTTTTTACAGTTCAATTTCGATTTAAACTACGTTTATTGTGGTTATCTTCTACTCTACTATTCGACCGGTCGCTTAGTGGTTAGCATGCAGCCAGCTCCAAGGTTCCGGGTTCACGTCCAGGCTGATAGTGTTTTTCTGATTAGGGAAGGGTCGTGTCTGCTCGTCTATTGTTACTGTTTACGCCTTTCCTGTAATTGTCCAATGAATGGATGTTTGCGAAGGCACCAGAATTTAAATACATCTTAATTAGACCCATTCTTTATTGGCTACATCTTAAATGTAAGAGGAGACNATGTTTATAACTCAGTGGTGAACAACATGACTATGGACAAATTGGTCAGTCTCCATGCTGCCCCATTGCAACTAGATTTGACATTGCAGGAAGTAATAATAACACTAATAGTAAAAGCACTTTCGTTGCAAAAATTTCAATTAGTTTTAGAGATGTTTGTTACTCAAGTTTGTTTACTTCATCCCTTCCATTATGGTCAAATAGGATTCATGTCTGTGTGTCAACAAGTCTTAATGATTAACGAAACGGATTTTTTGTATGTTTAACTTCTTACTTAAAGCATCAAAAATACTTCTTACCGAGATTGCTAGTGAGATACATTTTCGTAAAAGTTTCGAAAAATAAATCCTAGGCATACTAATTGCATGTCTTAATTTTTGACAAGTGTTTTCCTATAAGAAAGACCAGTTACGTCTCAGTAATTACTACCGAAACATCTGAAAACAATCGATGTGTAAGTTAGAGCGAAATAGTGGCAATAATTATAAGTGCTTCGACAGCTAAAGACCCATTCTTTATTGGCTACATCTTAAATGTAATAGGAGAGACTAATGTCTCAACCTCTCCAAAACTAAACTAAGACTAAATTTATTTATAGCAATGCGTCCCATATTTGTACGCATTCTCTATATTTCTGTCATCTTAGTTTCGGTGTAGTATATTGGATTTTTATTTTTCCACGCGGTTTCCACCTGTTTAGCACCACCTTATCGCCAATTCCGATAATTTCAACGCAATGAGGTATAAATGCGTGTTAAAAATCAACTTATTTAGATATCTAGTTTACATCATTGCTACCATTAACATTTATAATGTTGAATAAATGGAGTGCCGCTGGTGGCAAAGTGTAACAGAAGTCACAAAATCCAGAAAACCACCAAAAACGGGAAAGTTGAGCCTTACACGCGTTTCGCACTCCCAGAGTGCATCTTCAGAGGCGTGATAGTGACTGACAGTGAACAGTCTCGGCTGTGGAGACAGTCGAGAAACAAAAAAAAGTCAACCAGCGGAGTCCAATATTGATGAGATTTATGGACGTGGGTACCCCAGGGATCATAAATATGAGAATGTCAACAATTCATATGATTAATATATGACTATGACAAAAAATATAAATCCTTATTTTATGCGAGATCGAGAGGACTTTGAAAACCTTTTTTCTCTTGTTTTTACCCCAAAAGAAACGAAAACTAGTGGTTTTAACTATTGATGTATCCTCCATAATTATTCTGGATGATTTTACCCCGAAAATAATGAGAAAAAATAGAGAAAAGAACTGGATGTGATGACTTCCGTTTTCACACCGTTGTGAAATACGATAGTAGTATTAATTTTATATTGTTCGCTGCCCGTTTATAACAAAATGTTTTATAGGAAATTGCTTGTATTACTAACAAGGAAAAGAGTTTTAGGTGACTTGGCAAGATAAGTCGTGCACCTAGGAAAATTCCCAAGGAGAAACGGACATGAGAAAAGCCTGACGGAACCGGGACTCAAACCCGGGTCTCCCAATTGCCGGTCGGTTGCTCTATCCATTGAGCTATTGCTTGTATTACTGTTTGAAGTTCTATACGAGTATTTTATTCTTCGTTATCCGNATTCGACTTCATTTGATCACATTAATTTATTTGCACATCTTGGATAAGGTTATTAGTTATCGCTCGATCACCTCCCTCAGATATATCTCATTTCTTGGTTCTTAAATATGTAGAGTGGCAATCGATAAAAACAAAATTAAGAGGACATTTCGCGTTAACCGAATTTCGTAGTCTGCAAATTTTGCGATAATAGATTCCCAAAGGACCATAAATGCCTTCACGTTAACCATTGATTCGTTTTAACTATGGAGACGGAACGGGCCAATGCTGCAATCCGCGTTAACGGATAAATCATACACTTCTGTGCTATCCTGTATATAATGTCAGATGACTATGCAACTCATCGTATTCTTCTGATGAAGCTCATTTCAGTATCATAATTCGAGGAATCATTTCAACAAATGTGAATAAGAAAATTTCTCACTTCGGACAGCGTGGTAAGCACTCCAGACCCCAGTTAGCATATCCTTTAAGGGTGCCTACAACAGTATCCGGGCAACAAGGAATGTGTAAATAGGTGGATGTAGGGAGTCACCGCGGGGATCGTCAAAGACGCGAGGGGACAGAGGCGGCGCTGAATTTTTCATGATGTACCGCCGTGCTCATTACGAAGGGGTATCGCATTCCGTGGATGAAAAGGAGCCCAAAGAGAGAGAGAGATAAGGAGAGGAACGGCCGACTATCGCAGACCGGTTGCAAAACATTTATCCGACGCAGCTTTGGAACGTTCCTCTCCAACAACCCTCGGTCTTACGCTGCTAAAAGGGCGCTTCCACTCCAGAAATCACTAACCCTAGCGTTGAATCCCTACTTAGAAGCTGCTTCTCTTTACACCGGAGAGACCCAGGATCGGTCCCCATTTCCGGCACCCCATTCACCCCGGGTCCTCTGCCATTCATTCAAGGGGACAATACCCATCGAGAGATCTCCAAATCGCTACACCTGCGGCCTCTATCTTTATCCCATTCATCCCCCACCTGCACCGCAATTAATCCTCTCCGATCGTTTTATAGACAACGATACACTACGAATCGCTACCGCTCGTTTCTCTCCGATTTCCCGTTTCGTTTCTTCCCCGTGAGATTTACGTACGTTTCGGTCCCCATTCCCGTACTTCTTCATCTTACTTCAGTACAAATTCGGGAAGGGTGCAAAAATCGAGGTTTTCGAGGGAGAATGAACTCGCCTAGTCGGGAAATGTCCTTGTAAATTTGGTCGACGATGATTTGTGCTCTTCTTTGCCTATCGAATGGTTATTTTAATATGTTTTCGCAATTCAAGAAGAAGTAAAGACTATGATTTCCATGTATAATTTATACAATCTATGTTTATAACTCAGTGGTGAACAACATGACTATGGACAAATTGGTCAGTCTCCATGCTGCCCCATTGCAACTAGATTTGACATTGCAGGAAGTAATAATGACACTAACAGTAAAAGCACTTTCGTTGCAAAAATTTCAATTAGTTTTAGAGATGTTTGTTACTCAAGTTTGTTTACTTCATCCCTTCCATTATGGTCAAATAGGATTCATGTCTGTGTGTCAACAAGTCTTAATGATTAACGAAACGGATTTTTTGTATGTTTAACTTCTTACTTAAAGCATAAAAAATACTTCTTACCGAGATTGCTAGTGAGATACATTTTCGTAAAAGTTTCGAAAAATAAATCCTAGGCATACTAATTGCATGCCTTAATTTTTGACAAGTGTTTTCCTATAAGAAAGACCAGTTACGTCTCAGTAATTACTACCGAAACATCTGAAAACAATCGATGTGTAAGTTAGAGCGAAATAGTGGCAATAATTATAAGTGCTTCGACAGCTAAGGTCATTTCGCACGTGAGCTCCCACCGGAACCCAGAACCGCCTTCTCCAAAGTTGAACGCATTACCCACATGGCAATTCGAATGCCCCCGTTACAGGAAAGCGCTTAAAGTAAGTCAAAGAATGAAACTCTTCTAAAATTGGGTAAGTCCACGCACAACATTAGCCCATGCTTACTAGAACTACCCCGTTTGCTTTCGATAATGGCATAATTTATTAATGTTGAACGGTAGAAGTATTTCTTCTTCCCTTTACGCTCCTATAAATCCATAATTAGATCTCTATATGAATTTTGAGAAATAACAAAGCAATTCCGACTCCCTTGTAGATTTAAGATTCGCTGAAGCTTCTGCCTTGCAGTACATCAGCATTATCTTGTTATTAGCATTCATATAATAAATGAAGCATTTGGCAATGAACTAGCATGAATGGTTTCATCTTTTAATCATAGGAAATCTTGATATGGGGAAAAGACAAAGTAAAGAAGATGCCTATATTTGTCAGCGGCCTCGGTTTTCGTAGCGTATTTTTCAGCTTGGATTGCCGTGGGGATGACCGGGTAAAATAAAGTTATGAATTTTCTTGAATTAATATAAATAATTCGTTTTGATTTATGAGGCGATTCCTTTTAATTATATATCATCCGTATGGTTTGCATCGGCTCAAATTGGACCCGTGGGTGATAGTTTACATTTCTTTTCCGGCTTCGCTCTTCCTCAAACAATCTTCCTTAACCCCATCCGAATCGCCCCCAAAAATCTCTCTCATAGACTCTAATATCTCTTCTCTTTTCTCTTTATACATTCCCTCTCCATTCACACTCGCATCACTCTTCTGATTACCATGGAAACCTCGTTCTTACTCCCCCACCCCTTCCCTCCTTTTTCCAACTGCCGGTGATATTTTCCATTTGGAATGGCCATGACCAATGGTTTTGCATCACGATTGCTTTCCCTTGACTGGGGCGGCTGGAGGAAGCAGTTTTCGCTTAACTTGTCTCTGGGATTTCATTTATTTTTTACTCGGGGAGAATGTTTCTCTACCGCCCACGACCACCCCCTCTCCTTCCAACGCCCGCTTTTTATAAAACAGATTTCCCGAATAAAGAAGAGCTGGCCCCTGGGTCACATGAAGCGCGGGAGTAAATTCTCTCGAACTCAGCCTGCAAATTGATAATTGAATAGCGTGGTGCGAGGTATTAACTTTTATCAGGTGACCCAGTAAAAACTAATGACGCCGGATTTTGCATAATTCTTCCTCTGAATTATTCATCGCGTTATCAAAAAATCCGACCAATATTTCGCCGGTGTCTGGAGCCGTAATCGATCTCGTAGTGGATTAAATTAAGCTGATTTAGCTCCATTTCTGCTACTGATCGAGCTTTAGCATAGCTTTTTGTTTTGAATTCACGTGCGAGTGTAGTTGATAATTGTGGAGGTCGTTGGCACAACGCGATTTAGATGTCGGATGAGGTCCGTGAACGTTAAAAATATTTGTTGATAAAGGTCTCACCTTTTCCGAATTACTGAGTGCAACTCGGAATTGGTTCAGGAGTAATTCGTTACTCTCGTATCCTTGGTAATTTAATTTTGTTCGGCGAATATGACAGGTGATACCGAGTGGTCTTGGCTGAACACTGGGTTTGAAAGTGATTTTAATTGCTGTAATTTTATATCGAGATTCGTAATTTGGTTACCTTTAGAGGTTTTCAAGTTGTTAATTCAGTATTGAATCAATTATTTTCTAATTAATACCAAACAATTGATATACTGTTTGTCGAACTACGGGTTTGAAATATATTGTGATTGTTATATTTTTTTATCGAAATGTGTAATTAATAAAGTATTTACATTTTAAGTGTGTGAAGTATTTAATTAAATATTGAAGCAATAGTTTTTAAACAAATGACAAATAATTAATTACCAAATGGTCTGAAATGAATTACGGGTTTGAGAACGAATGTAATTTCCACAATTTTAGAGTAAGATTTAAATTGAAACAATACACAGCTAATAACAAACACAGTTTTCTTTTATTCTTATAATTACTCTATAGGTACCATACTTTTAGCTATCTCCAGCTTACTTTAAAATTCACTATTTGACTAGCAGTTCCGTTAAAATATTTTATTATATTGAAAAAATTCAAATACTTTGAGCTTATTTATTCTTTATTTTTAACAACGATTCGAGATTTAGATTGCAATAATTTATTAAGAATATATAAATATCTATAATTCTATATTATTTCAACATGCGTATAGCTTGTTTGCAGTATCACTTTAAATGCTTTTCCTAGAATTATTGCAAATATTCCAGCATTTAACACACTCGATCACGGAGCCGTAGCAAATCCTTTGAGACATAAATCACTCGGTAGGTTCCGAAGAAGAATGCCTCTGTTACACGTCACGTTCGGGAAGAGTGAGCGGCTTTCGTACACATGCGTGGACTCTTTGAGGCAAATGGAGAAAACAAGAGGATTTCACCCACAGAATCATTCAGGGAAGAGAAGTTTGAAATATTCATCCCTTAGCGACAAAACAGCGACCTCTCCCGTACTTTTGCTTCTAAGAAAAGGGTCGTTGTTGTAAATGGCCCCTCCTACTTCAGGACTGCGATAAATCCGCTTGATTAAGCAGCGTTTCCTAGTTACAGAGTAAACTAAGTTGGAGAGTTACAATGGAATACACAGTGCAGAGGAGCTTGCATTCAACTTCCATTTAAACAAAGGATTCGTAAAATATGACAAATTATTTTCTTTTGGAGAATACATTGTCTGTCTGCTCAGTGTTTGAGTGAAATTGTTTTAATTTTGTAGATCTTTTCTTTGTGTTCTGCTCCTTTCTTGATATTTTGATACTGCTCTATAATATCTAAGCTCAACCACTCATTAAAGTTACCAAAACCAATGCTTTCCTACCATTTAACATCTCCAATAAATGGCCATTCTATCTATCTAAGTCTCCTTGGATTTTGAAGTGGCTAATCTACTTTGGTTCTTAACACCACTAGGGGTGCGAGAAGCTTATTCAAGAGGGTGCGAGACGCTATGATATAAAGGAATTTCTTCCTGCATATTTGGAGGGACGAACAAGTAAAATATCATTTTTATGAAGTTTGTGGGAGTTTTCAAGCGAAGGCTAATTTGATTAAAGAAAAAATAATTTGCCAATACAAGAGATAGAATGTTGGAAATAACGGGGCAGTGGAAGAGTTGAAATTTACAATTAACTTCGATAAGATAAAACCCACATCCAACTTGGATGCTTACACTTGTAAATATCCAGAAAAAATATTGAAAATTATGTAATAATGTAATGACTGAAGGCAAGCCTCTTTTAAGAATCCTATATTTCTGTTACACCTGCTCGATCGTTATTACCTGAGAAAAAGATTAAGTTCTCCTTGTGTCTTAATTGATTCCTATTTTAGCTGTTGAAGCAATAATTATTAATGGGCAATGACTTTGGAAAAGACGAAGGTTATCCATTACAATGTCAACCGGTATTTTTTTTAGTTGACGTCTCAATGGCTTCAGGAGACGCAAGTCAACCTTCGTAGGTGAGCAATCAGTTTTATTTTTAATCTTCAACATATCTTCATGCCTAAACATCCCTTTCTAGGTTCTACCCGCATTCAAACCTTCACTTCCCACTCCCACCCACACCCTCACCTGCTTCTCCGTGTTGCCGAATCGTGTTTGCAAACTTCACAAAGTCTCATTCCTCTCACTTAGCAAAAGTTACTCCACTTCCCTCGATATATCACGTTATGCGAGAAACCGTAAATAAGGCATAGGTGACACCGGCCCGCGTCGGGTACGTAATCAGTTAATAGCTCGTGACATGTAATGAAACGTAACGACTTTTTCGTTTCCTTCGCATTATTGTTCTAGCAAAAAAGATGGTCCAAAAATGTAACCCGATGGTAATACACATCTTGAGGTCTTTGCGCCAAGTTATACGATCGATTATTTGTTATCTAGTCTGATTTTCCAAATGAAATGCCTTTTCAAATTCAAACATTGTGTGTGTGAAGTGAAGTGAAACAAGTGAAGATTTGAACCCGAAGTATTTCCGCCAGTGAGTTTTGGTTTACTTTATCAAGACAAAAATTTGTGAATGATTGAGTTTGTGTCAATTTCTAGAAACGATAGCTAAGGATATAACTGCTTCAAATTTTACTTAAGTAATTAGGAACTGACAACAAGCTTTGGAATAATACCGTGATATTGAATGAATCCAATTCCAATTAAGGTAAATCAGAATAAAATTTCCTGCCATCTTATGCAAGGTTAGGAGCGTTACGAATGATAGGGTAAGTGTTCGATTTATCAGACTGAGATTTAAGGACAAGGCTAAGAAAACAATCAAGAATATACTACAATATTCCCATTTTCTTAGAGTGAATACTTCTAAAGCGCCTATTAATCTCAACTGATAATTTAGATGTTGATAGTACGTCAACATCAAGATGTAAGAGTGATAATATTCTTTAGGTGATGCTCCAAAAAGCGATAAACAGAAAGATTCGGAATAGTATAGTCAGTAACTGTAATTCAGGAAGGTATTTCCTGAGATCTAACGCACCGTTAGTAATAGAACTAATTAAATAATGATTCGAAATGAATCTTACGTTGGGGTAAAAATTGACATTGAAATGTTAAAGATAAAGGCTGGGAATCGGCATAAAAGAATGAATTAAGAATAGCGACGAAAATATTCGCCAGAAATTCATTATTAAAGGTCTGAATTTTCTTACATGCAAATATGAATGAAAGTACTTTTTTAATGTCTCCTATATTCTGAATGCATAAAGAACTTTTACTTTTAAAACTAAGATTGATCGAGTTGTCCCCCATCGGCAATCTACATTCATAGGACGTGTTTACATAGAACTGGATTTCATTAGACCCAAAGAAAGGTGATTAATGAACGAAAACCGTCTCTCCTCATCAGCATTTCAACGTTTTTACGTACGTACGTATCTGTGATGCTTTATCATTTTAGAATCTGTTTAGGATTACCATAATACTGAAGCTTTTATTTCATGAATGGCCAGCAAGTACTACGCTTTACATGCCTTTGTATTCTTTTTTTAAGAATTAGGAATTATTTTCAATTGATTTGCAAAGGTTACAGGTTTTCTTGAGAAATAATTGAGTACCCAGGTATGTTTCAGTATAATTTACCGCACCAATCATCAAATTGACACGAACGGGAGGATTATTATAAAGAGAAAATAACAGAAAAAATTTAAATTATTGATATGAGTTACGGGTTTAAAAATGTATCCATGGAACTTGTTTTCCTCCCCTTTCAAAATTCTGTGGATGTGTTTACAAAGAACGAGATTTCATCACATCCGGAGGAAAGTGATTAATGTGAAAAGCGAAGAAAAATAACGGAGGGAGACAGAGGTTCAATTTCCCTTCTTACTTCCCCCGCCCACACAGATCTATGCTACAAGGCCCGCTCTCGCCCAGCTGAGTTCTCACCATCAATCCTTCTCTTCAGAGTTACGCCTTACAACGATTCCAGCAGACGCATTCCGACAGCACAAGAGGATCTCACGAAGAATCCGCACCGATAGAGGGAATGCGAAGGATAGAGGACTTCCAGGGAAAAAGTGCTAATTCCAACCTCCAGACAAAACGCTATCGGGCGAAACCCCAATTGAGTTACCCGGCGAAGCGGCGTTTAGTCTCTTTCTCCCCACCTATTTATCTACTCCTCCGCCTTCGTATTTCTACTTCAGGAATTCCGCCAACGCTTTCCTTTGCCGCAAACACTGACATTTAAAACTGGAAGGTTACGAGGAGCCCTCGCCGTTCTTGCAGCAAATGAGAATTTCCCCATGTATTTGTTCATAGTAAACTGAACGGATATGTGAGAGACGCCGTAATATACATCGTTCCAAATATTCATTCGCTCCTTAAAGGTCGATGAATGCAGTTTTTATTGGCTTGGAAGAGGGAGGTAGTAGGTTGGCTAACATTCTGAAGCACCTTAAATTTTGTTGAGTAATTTAGCACACAAACAATTATTTTAGACTGAAGGCTCTTAAAGTAATCAATTTAAGGAAAACGGGTAAGGGAGAAGTAGCGAAAGATGGTGCGCATCCAGGAAAATGGACCCTTCCCAAGGAAGAATGGACTTGAAAAAAGTCTGACGGGACCGGGAATCGAACCCGGGTCTCCCAATCCGGTCGGGTGCTCTGTTCGTTGAGCTATCCCGGCTGAACATTTCTCCAAGCCATTCGGGAAACTTTCCATGTAAATATAAAGTAGTTGATAAGTGATAACTGATCAGCACCGGCATCAAAGCATGTGTATTAATATCACTCTAATATATCTTCCGAAAATAACCATATTTTTAAGCTAAAGCATTCTGCAACGTCAGAGTTCTCAGATCACATGAAAATAACAAGGAAAGGGTTTTAGGTACTTGGCACGATAAGGCGTGCACCTAGGAAAATTCCCAAGGAGAAACGGACATGAACATTAGCACGAAGAGTTGCTCTGGTTATTATCTCACTTCAGTATTTCACTATAGCAAGATTATTTCATACCTCTCTTTAATAAAACTCCTTTATTCTTCAGGTAATATCTTTTATCCTTTTGATCTTTGCTCGTCGTAAAAAAATTTCCTCTCTAGCCTCGGTTTCCTCTGCAGCCAAGGTATTACTGTTTTGTTTTAATTCTTAATTAAAAGTCCGCTAAATTATTTTAAATGCTTAACTTCGTTACAAAATAAGGCAAATTATACCTAAAGGTAGTAGGGTGGAGAACCAAATGTTAAAGGTGGAAAGTTACACATAAAATGTTTACAAATTCTAACAAGATCTTTCAGAATGTTTACCGGATTACAATGAAACACCAATTTGACATTTGCAGCCATGCATCTGTCATGATTTTCTCAAGCTTCATAAACTTGGAATGAACTCCGTCTTTTTCCCCTCAAACAGAGTTGAGCCCTTCCGAGATTCCCCTTGATTTAGGAACTGACCCACAGAATTGATGCTCATCGTAAAAGTGTCGAAGAAGCGTGATTCTATAACTGGCGAGAAAAAATGAACACATTCTGCTGCTGCTCGTGTGAGTGTTTCGCTCGTTATTTTGACAGGAGACAAAGCGACGCTCTGAATTGACATCTCGAGAACAACTGCAGTAAAAGTGTCGTTTCAGAGCGTCACACGAGTTAAAGAGTTCGGGAAATGTGAAAGATACGGAGCAAAGCATGCATCATTTTGCTTTTATGATGCACACGAGGGTTTTTCAGAGTTCAAGCTTCAAAAACTGGAGGGATTGGAATTTTTTTTTTTAAGGATCGTTATAATGTTTCAAAACGTACACGGAAATCTTTGCTCGACAGGGTGCAAATAAAAAACGATATTTTAACAAAAGCTTTGTTAAAACTTTACAAATTTTGGTTACTTTTTTGTCATCCTACGGTCGCGTGATGGCTAAGTACTTTTTTTACCTACGTCCGTCAAATAAAATTCTAAAAGTGGGAACATAAAAAGGACAATGAACTAGGACACTGTTTTCCTAAGGTAGCTTTAACATGGGAATCTACGAGGATACTACAAAACTTTGAGCGTTTGAAATAACAGCAATCGACAAAGTTGAATTTGAAATTTCCACCAGATATTTGGATAAGGCAAATCGTGAGGCCACTTTATACCTCAGTGAGTTATACATATGTTTCCTATACTTCCAACTATAATTCCAATTTACGAGCAGTTTAAATGTTTGTATAAAGGAAGCGAATACTATGCATTTTCGTCATTTTACTAAAGTAGCCTCATGCCAGGCCATCTTAATGCAGTTTCACAATCCGACGAATGAAAGGACGATTCATTGTTTCCATTCGAAGGTTTCAGCTACAATTTTCAACATTGACTGAAAAAACTGGAACGAAGTATAGCTACGATTGCTTTCATTAGAGTCATCTATACCATCTTCTTTCACAGATTATGCTATTTGCTTGTGTTGACAGCGAAAGCTTTGCAAATCATCTTTCCTTAAGTCTTCCTTTGCCCTTTGGTCCGTATCGAAGAGATTCTTTCGAAATTCCTTCTTTCCCCATCCATCCTATACGGGCCTCACAGTTCTTGCATTTTCTATTATGTTTTTGTATATATTTTGAATTTTTACTATCCTCCAA
This sequence comes from Ladona fulva, assembly GCA_000376725.2. Taxonomy (NCBI): domain Eukaryota; kingdom Metazoa; phylum Arthropoda; class Insecta; order Odonata; family Libellulidae; genus Ladona; species Ladona fulva. The sequence continues at coordinate 480,405 of KZ308399.1, forward strand.
TGCCTTTTCGTATTCTATCTGATAATATAAATGAGTTGCTAAGTTAATACGGAGAATGTAGGCAGCGCATGAAGCATTTTATGACTTAAATCTTCCTGATTCATGCAAGGGAAAAGATGTTAGATTACATAAAGGGAGGGATACGTTACCAGGTAACGAAAGAAAAGGTTATGAATAGGGAATATTAAGGCACATGGACCTACCGAAATGTAGAACACTTCCCGATTCAGATCTATACCAGACGAAAAGACTTTAAGTGACTGTTTCTCATTACTTATTTCGCTGTGGTTAGATTTCCGAGCTAATCTGGTTGACTATAAATCAGCAAATTTCCTTATTCTCCAATGAGCCACAAGTAATTTAATTAACTGGGAAATATATTAAAGTCATAGGGAAATAAAACTTCCTTAAAAATACTCGGGTAAAAGAAGTAATTACTTCCTGCCGCGTTCTGGGAATGTGGTGAAGAGGAAATGATATAGAAAGAAATTAAATGGAGCTAAAGTTTGTGACTGGAAAAATTATAAATAGTTGACACATTTCTACTGATAGTTTTCTCAGTAAGAGCATTGTATGAATTCTCCCTCTTTCGAGTTATACAGGAGGTAAAGATGCGGTGTATTAAAAAAACTGCCTTTTGAATGTATTCGTGGATTTATTGAGTCATTAAGGTAATGTAACCGTTACTAAATACGTTTAAGGGTTTGGAAACTGGTTATTAAAAAGCAAAAGTATTTGCTCGTATTCAGTTTACAGAATATCCTAAGGAACTTGGTAACTTTGATCAAAGGAATTCCTATGAAATAGATTTCAAAATAATCCGGAAGTAGAGCAAAATTTCTGACACTGCGTGTAAAGTAACGGAGAAATTGCAATCCATTAATGCATTACTTCTAATGCATGTACTTTTCATATCTTTAATGGTATTTTGCTACACATGGCACTCCTCAATAATAAAAACCTCATGATCATAACAAATATTCATCTAATTCCTTCTTTATATCCCACTGTAAGATTGCGATTGTATGTGAAAGAAGAAAACCGAAATAAACTGCTTCTACGTATTAGGATTACTGCTAACTGCTGGATTCCTATAATATATACCATCGTAATCAAATAGCCCATTAGCTACATTTATAATTTCCGAGTTTCTCCCTCGTTTTTCAGCCCTCCACTTGTTCATTTTACGCTCAAAACACGCGGAAGGAACAACAAAAGTTCCACACGATGAATCCGCAGGAGCAGCCAACAAATATCACTCGGAAAGCGATAAATCCTAAAGAAAACAGGAAGAAGAAAGACGGCACACGCAATAAAAAGATAGCGACGATAAATCCGGACTCTTCATTTGCGAAGTGAAATCGGCGTGTGTTTGGGAGCTCGTGACCGTTTTCACGCGCGTGAGGAAACGTATTAATGTGTCGCAGTCACGCGAGCGGCAGTAGTTAATCGCGCCAAGGAATCCCGAAAGAATTATTCCCGGGTTCCGGAGGCAAAGAGGGATGAAATTGCGATACACGCGGAGATTAACCGAAAATGCAGAGCATTCGCGGGAACAAAGCGCATCGTGAGTCGTGGATCGCGGCAAAGCACTCCCGTATCGACATTGCGTTGTTTGCGGACCGCAAATGGAAAATCCGTAAGAGATAGGATTTTTGGGGAAATTTTCTCAAAGGGGGCGTATTAATGGATGTTTATTGACGAAGGAAGTGATCGATTGCCTATGATTATCGTCGCCGCGATTAAATATTTTAGCTCTCGATATCCACCGAGAGTGTTTACGGACCACGCTGTTTAGCGGAAGCCAACCCATGGCGTAACGGAAAGGAATTTAGCCGGATGTAGTAGGTTTCCTCGTCATCGTTGCAGCCATTTGAAAGGCTAATGTGTCCTGGAGTTTAATGTAATCCATTTCCGACACTTAATCGTTTGATTTCCGAATGATATATGAATATTTTCTCTCTCTAAACTGTATTTTTCTAATCTAAAATAATCATCTTTGTCGCGAAGAGTTTTTGAAATAGGTGTATTATTATTTACAGAGTTTTCCAAAGAGTTATTTATCTCAAGAAGTTCTTTTCCATGGAAACGTTTCCGAATTCATTTTAGTCGTGAATCAGAATTGGTAAAAGAAAAGAATTTCATTTTCCGACTAAAATTTTAAGCAAATGATAAGTAATAAAAATAAATTCTAAATTCTGTGGGGGTGTACGAAAGGCCTTCCACGGGGTAACGCCTTCTCATATTGAGCTTATTCAAATGATAAATGTTTGAAATGAATCTGGACAACATTTCATAACAGAGATTATGGGAATTATCTGGTTCAGATTGTTGGGAATAACTTAGATGGGAATGGGAATGGGAAAGTAAACTATTAAACTAACTATTAAACTAAAATGTTACCAAAGATAAGGAATTCATCACTAAAGGTAGAGAATCTTACTTACTAAAGAAAAATCAAGATTTACACGCTGAATCGTACAGGCCTGGGTATCGTAGTATAGATAGAATAAGAAAGAAATTTACTGTGTACCTGATAACTTATAAAAGCAATACTTACACATAGATAATACACAAGGAAATAGGAAAAGATACTTTAGTATTCTTTGGAATAGTATAAGATACTTTAGTCCTTCAACCGAACCTACCGTTTGCAGCTAATAGACAATGTATCTGAAAGCTTCCTAACTTACATCAGCTTTATAAAATGTACTCACTACCCGGTTATTTTTTATAATTTTATATATAATGTAATTCAATGATTCTTCGACGATAATTCTGATTGGCTTAAGGATGTAGATGTGAAATCGAGCAGGTTATCGATTGTAATATTAACTTCATGGCATTTACTCAAACAAAAACGTTTCAAACGAGACCATAGGTCCAAAGAAGAAAACTCATCTAGCGACAAAATAAGGTCTGCTTCTTTGTGTTTTGATAAATATTTCTTTCTGTATATTTCACGTATTTTTGTATTCTTTCCTCATATGAAAGAATAAAAATCAGGGATCCTGGATAGCCAAATGGGCTACGCTATTGCCTTTGATGGAAGCGCTTCCGGGTTCGATTCCAGGTGGGAGACCATATGTGCGAAATTACTCGTACCTTACTTGTCGAAGCACTTTTAAGAATACTGCAATAAAACATCCCCGTGGAAGGAATGTATTCTTGTCTCTATAATCAAGAATATCACTAAATAAACGTGTATGAGTATATTAATTCACATTGAATATAAGGTATATTACCGGATTTGGACTCGATATTCCCCCGAAAGTATAACCCGAGAGAAAACACCCCATTTAATAAATTCTCTGCCATCCTCTTTTTTCACTGCAACCTTTTAATCTACATGTATACTACGTCTCTTCTCTACACCTTCTAATGCACATTGTGGCTAAACTCTTAAACACTAATGAACTTCCACTTCCCCTTATGTAACCGTCCCTTGCGAATGCCTCTTACCAATGTGCCTCAGGGGTCGAATAAAACTCCCTCTACCCTCGTCCTTCTCTCTCACCGCCTCCTCTGAGCCCTGTTCTGGGATAATGGCAAAGAAGAGGAAGGACTACGCTACTTTGGTGTAAAGGAGTCTAAAAAAAGAGCAGCCCAAGTGTTTCGCCTCATTTGCTACCAAACTTTTCTGCCTGTTTAAATGGCTTAGGAGACGCCTCATGTGCACGGTTTAACAACTTACAACATCGCCTCTTCCCTTTCAGAATGAATCTCATACTTTAAAAAGAGATGCTTCTCAGATATCCTCCATTAAATATTTTGACATTCGAAATTTTAGAGAGATTCAATACCTTTATTTGAGACAGAATTTTTAACTCGAAATTCAACTCATTTTCTGTGTTGTAGAGGTTAACTTGTTTTTTTTTACCACTATGCGCCGTTCGTCAAAAATTTAACCCAATTTCCAGAATATCTAGATAAAAGCTACGCTAGCGAAGTAGAATTGCTAAAACTTTAGGAAGTTGTAGAAATGTTTCCACCCCGAATTGACAGAAAAAGTATTTTTCGAAGACCCAAAATATTTCCTCATTCCAAAGGAAGTGCCTTGCGTTAAGTTTTTGTTTCCATGTTTTTACCCGTGAAGAAGTTGCAAAAGATAAAATTAAAAAGAAAAGAGAAGCTCGCTTTTATTTTATGCCTCGACCCTTAGAAAGATCCGAATTACAATCGAGAGTTTACTATTTGGAATGAATAGGAATTCGGTAATTTATCTCGTAATAAATGCGGAACAGATTTCGTTTACTCTTTATTTCCAGGGTTAAAGTTTCATCCAAGGATACAATTCTCCTTTATAAGAAACAACAGACAGGTTTTATTACGAAGTTATGCGGGAAGAAAGTCCTTCGCGGAAAGCCCCAGAAATACAATAATCATGAAGGTTAAAATAAAAAATAGCTCGGTAGAATTTGCGCAAAAAGTTATTTGATGAGTTTCAGTTTAATATAGCGTAGCATAGAGTTTCCGTATTACACTAGAAATTTCTACCTTCTTGTTTGGTTTACCGCAGAAGTGCTCCCTTACTATTTGTAAAATCCAGCTAAGGAACATTAGTATAAATAAATTAATAACGTCTTTATGCGCATGAAATATTTCTTTTCTTAGACAGCTTGCATTGTTTCTTCACTCTTACAAATAGAACGCAAAACTTTGATAAAAGGATTCCAAATTATTCCTGCGAATATTTAATATTAAATTGTAAACGTCATACTAAGATGAATAAGCAAATTTTTAAATGGAGAATTTTGTAGCATAGAAGTACATTTCCCAGGAAGTAAATAATGATTCATATTTTTCAATTATTTACGATTCTTCCTAAATGGGTTCGCAAACTAAAACATGAAAGACCTTTTTAGAAGGGAATGAGTAAATATTGGGAGCAATTGATGAAATAATCGATATCTATTTAGAAAGGCGTCCAATCTTTATTTTTCCGCTCTCCAATTGTATATTTATACATATTTGTTTGCAATGTCTGTCTGTGAAGTTGTAATTTTGCTGTTTTAAGTTGATTTGTTTATAAATATCAATATTAGAATAGCTTCTACTAAAAAGTACTACTCCTTAAGTTTTAGTCAAACAATTAATTGGTACTGTAAATATAAAATATCATTTCTAAGATTTATGTACAAGCAAGTTACAAGTACGTAAGATTTATATAATAAAACATGTCTGGTGGGAAACAGAGGTATGTATTTAATCGAAAATGCCAAGCAAAAGCATCAAGGCTGGTGCGATCCTTACAGTTTACACGTACAGAACTTTGCCAAGAATTTAAAGTACATGAATCATTGTTGTGAGCACTCTTAAGCCACCTTGAATGAAACAAAACCGCAGCTAGAATCCAAATGAAGACAGCTGAAGAGAGAAAGTGGGCATCATTGTGAGAGAGAACAGGGGTTGTTGGGAGAGGAGAAAGGGAGGCAATAGATGTGTGTTGAATGAGAGTGGAATGGCTCAGACGATGTCATTAGAAGTCGGTCCGAGTAAAACGCTTTCTGAGATGAGCGGCGATGTGCTGCGAAAATGAACTTCGTAAAGTGAAGCAAAGGAGAGCAGGGCTGCCAACTGTCCGGAGATTTACGGATACTCCATAAAGTATGGAAGGTTGGACCTAAGTCTGAATAACGAATCTCAGCCTCCGATTTGGTTTTTCCACCTGACTGATAGATTGTGTCAATTTTATAAGTGAAGCGAAGTATCCCTCATATTTATTCACTCTGTGGGAATAAAAATGCTTGAAATGTTCAAAGATTTTGACATTTTCGTTTATTTTTGATGTGATAACGGTAAAAATAGAATACAGCATTCTATTTGCCAAGGTATTCATAAATTCTGTTTATGTTTGGACAGCCGTTAAATTAATGGAGGTTGTAGCGTATTGGATAACAACAGATGTTGACGTATTTTATTTTAACTTATAAAGACCTTTCCACCTGACTGATAGTCTGTCTACAAGAATACAAATAATAGGAAAACAACAATAATAATAGAAAACCATTAATTTTGATGCTTAAGATGTTAAAAATATAATGCCTGCCGATACTAGCGTGATACATCTACCAAAATGTATTCGATGCCGATATTTCCATACGTGAAGGATATATGGATAAATGTATCATATTATCTGGGATTAATGGCGTTGGTAAACTTGCTGATATACATCATAGTAATACTTATTATGGGAATGACCATGATCTTCCTTACTTAAATGTTAACTTGTGACCACTTTGTAGCTTGTGCCAATGATATTGACTGCTAATGTTAAATCCAATTGGTACCTCATTTTTATTTCGAATCTCCATTAAAGATTAGAAGCACTTCATCTATTCTGAATCACTAAATTTCAATTGAAATGTTATTTATTTTCATAATGGAATTCTTCCATTAACTTCCGAAATTGTTCTATGCTCATCTATAATGTTATCAATGACGGACAATGAATAGTTTCTTAAAGTAAATAATAAAGACGTAGTCATTAAAAGTCTAATCTACAAAATCACTCTCGTAAACTTAGTAAAAAATCATCAATTCTATTTTTAGCGACCATAGTGACGAAAGTGATCCGCCGACAACTGATAAATACCGTTTAATTATATTTACTCAGGGGTTCTAGGAACTGAATTAATTACGGAATAATTTTTCGGTAGCTATACTTTCTCCCAGACGGAGAAATTAAAAATTTCAGCTAGAGAATGAAATTTCATCGAAAGGCCTGTTCGGCTACGCTTGAAAGATAAATGTTCTTTCATTAAGTCGAGGAGAAGGTCTTTCCGAGGGAACGCAAATATACGCTCTCAAAGGCGGGGAAATCAGAAATCTAAATTCATTGGTGGAAACAATCGTTAGAGCTCTGATGTAATCACTTTAAAAAGTTCCGTTGCTGTTCGAAAACGAGTGCTGAAAACTTCGTATCCGGAGTGAATCAAGTCTGCTTTAATGACATTAGGTTGCACATACATGGATAGATGGCATCCACGCCAGTCCCTTCAGGAGAGGGCAGACTTGTTACCTCCTTTGATTACAGATTTCGCCATCCATTCCAGTCATTGCGAACTTCTTTCTTTCCGGATACCTTCATAGATCTTAAAGGAATAACAAGTGTGAAAAATAGCGACACGATAGACACCTCTCTTTTTCTCAGGCTATATAACTCTCTCGTATTCTGACTGACTGACTGTGAATCTAATCTTCATCCTATGTACCAAATTATGTACTATCTTTTATACCCGATTTTTAACTAAAGTGAATATTTATGTTCTGATATATATTGCATCTGTAATAACTGTTGTAACTATTACTATTCATTATAACTTACTCTACATCTCTCTTTTTTCACTCTTCCCTACATCTTCCTTAAGTTTTAAATATCTATCTTTCTTTTATTTGGTGCTTACCTGAAGATGAAATATTTCTTCTGTGATGAATCATATCAGTTTATCCACCACAAAACCATTCCTTCTTTAATTATTTCCTTTCTACCCCTGTATGTGGCAGGTTTTTCACACCCTCCTTTTTGGGGGTGTTTTCCTGCTGTGGTGTATTTTTTCCTAAGCGCAAACATAGGTTTTTAAACCCACTAAGTAGTTTTCTTCCGTGCTCTTTTTCCATGCTGTCTGTTTCTTCCAGGCTCTCTATGACGAAGGGTTAGATGTAAGAAGAGACTGTCTAGTCTCAATCTCGCCCTAATAAAGACGTTTTATTATTATTATTATGCGTCAAGAAATCCCTATGTATATTATAGTATGTGTATCTTTAAAAATCAAAATTAATTTTCTTTTTATATCAAATTCTGACAAAGACTGAATGGACAATGTGACTTTCTAGTCTCGATATCTCGCCAAATAAAGGTATTTTTATGTAATATATATGCAAGATGCCATCCACGATTCTTGACAAACTTCTCATCGGTCTACCTCTCCTTTTAGATTCACACTACCAAGATATATCATCATACACATACAACCTCCATACAACAACAAAATATATCCAATTTCATACAGGTCACACCAAATTTATTTCAGTCAACATCAACAATGGAGTCAATTGGTTTCCAGTCTTTTTATTTAGCAATGAATTGTTTTCTTAGAAATCTAATCAGAATGCATTCAGTTTGACCATTATACACGAACCTGGTACAATCAATGAATTTCAAATGTCTGATTTTCATTTCACCTTTTCTAATTCATTTCACTCTGCCTTAATAATTACGCATCCATTGCGGATGCCACAAACTCTAGTGTATGAACGTGTTCTTCATGAGATCCATTGTAACTGCAATAGGTTTAACGGGCGTGCAGAAAGACCATGAGACCTCCAAAATGCGAGGAGGTCCTAGAGATTAAAGGACCCCTACTGTTATCAACTGAGGACCCCTATAAGGTTAATTGTAAGAGCGGTTCCTTTAAAATACATTTCTCTCGATAAACCAGTGATTATTACTATTATTTCCTTCAGAATAATTCCCGGAGCGCCCCCTGAGTATAATCATTAATCTCTATGGCATTAAAGAACGTATTAATATTTTTTTTTCTTTTGGCGGGATGCTTCGCATGCTAACCTTTCAGCCCTGAGAAATATTTATGTTTAAAATTAAAATGTTATGATCTTATACATTATCTTACATCATATGATCCCGGGTTCGACCCCTGGCTATCCGAAATTTTCCTGCTAGGGAGTCAATTTCTGTGTTTGCCATTTGTTAGGTACCTAAGTAGATCAATGATAATAATAATGCGAATTTATTTGGGCGAGATTGAGACTATCAAGTCTCTTCTTACATCTAACCCTTCGTCATATGAAATTTAAGAGAGATAGATTGAAAAAAGGGCACAGAAGAAAACTACTTTGTGGATTTGAAAACCTAAGTTTACACTTAGGAAAAATGCTTCATAGCAGGAAAACACCAACAATAAGTGGGGTGTGATAAACTGCTGAATCTACTGATAGTTAATGAAATTTTAAGGGAAAGGCAGGCTAAATTAGATCAGAAAGGGGAACAGATTGGTACACACACATAATTATTCATTGGCACTGCTACTATAAATGAATTTTGATAAAATACAAGCAAATAAAGAACTATGCGAAATAAAAACATTACGGTTTCGAAACAACTCAGCATTAAGATAGCAATAAAAGTACTAAATGCGAAGATAAAATAAGGGAAATGAATGATTTCATTAGTCGTGACCTGTTTTGTCAATTTCATTTGAAAGAAGTTCATTAACCTCTACCCTGACGTAGTTTATTTATAAGTAAGACTTGAAAGAAAAGCAAATTTTTATTTGTTAATTTGTGCGAATTGTTAAGAACGGAAAGTAAGTTTTTTTTCCCTTTGATAAAGTAGAAAATGCTAAATACGATCCAATCTAGGGTGAGATTGGATTTTGAACCAAGGAAAGTGGTTAAATTTACCAAAATACTAAGTTAAAGACGTCAAGATACTTGAAATATATAATAATTGCCCTATGAATGGATGCTTGTGAACTTAAAGAAATACATTGAAAATGATCGTCCAGAAGAAAAATAGTGCTAATGACCCGTCATTCACTGAGAGACTAACAGCGTTGTCGTACAGTCGGTTTATATATCGGCGTCGCAATTCGTATTTAGGTCGAGAATTTATTCTAGATATCTCTTCAGAAAGCTTCAAATAATACTATGGTATAAGATAGTCCGTGTCTATGGATGTATATGTCTACTATTTTCCTCGCTTTAACTAAAATTGTTCCAAAATAGTATGGGTCTACCGTTTTGTTACATAAATTATGCAAATATTCAGCCGTAGACATTACAGTGGACTGTAACAAAGGATATAGGATAGATTTACAGCATGAAATTATATTTTACCCGATGATTTTCCTCATTTAGGTTCAGCATCAGCTTGAAGTTGAAACATTTCGCGAAAAATCGAAGACCGGTACTTTTCGCAAAATGTTTGCTCAAGTTGGACCCCCTGTATCATTGTGACGCGTAGGAGTTAACGTAAATGACTTGCATACTTGTATGCATAATTTATTTAAGAGTATCCACGCGAAATTTGAAAGTCCTGTCTGAAAAAACCATTTTTGTATTTTTGGCCTGCACTTTTCGATTCTAGCCCATTGTGTGACGTAGGAATCGCGCTAGACATGATAGCCTTATCACGAAGCGGTTTAGAGTTAAGAGCATATTCCTACTTTGCCCCGCGGCGTTACGTATGTGAAAATTTGGCATCCCGGAAATTACTCCCATAGTTTCCATAGAACTCACTGGTGGCGGAAAGAGACGAAAGAGCGAACGAAAGAGGACGAGAAAGAAGAGGCGGAAAGGGAACGAGGCTAGGAAAGGGCTCATCTGGTTGGTCAAAGAAAACGTCGGAGAGAAAATCAGGGGAGAAATTGAACGGAATTTCGAAAAAAAATGTCCGAGACGAGGAAGAATGGCCGTTATTATATTTTAGACTGAGAAGGGAGAAAGGACGATTCGCATATTTTATGGAGACAATCGGAGCGAGGGAAGGGGATGCAGATTCTGCGACTCTATTTGAATTCTCTCGACAATGAGATTTGATTTTTCCCCCTGGAATGAAAAATGTCTTCACTAAATAGCCTTCAGAAACGAACTTATCTTTGAAACGTTGGTTCGCCTACTCCAGAGTTCATATAATTCATTAGGTTTTTTTCGGAAAAAGGATAATTTTTAAAAATAGGATCTCTATCCAGGATCGTTAGCACCAGAAATAATTTCCACTCTTCATTTCGTTTACGAATAAATATATATGCGTTATAATGCGGAAAGCAATGGCAATTAGAGGAAAGATCCATTGACTTGTTTGCGTACATGTGATGCCAATACTAGTGCAATCATCTAGAGGCGCATTAATCTTCCTCTGCTCAGATTCGCTGTGATTAACTTTCCTTCATTTCCCTGGCGAGATTAAAATGGAATAGATCATTCTTTCGAATTGCCACCCGAAGATTCCCGGGAGTGAAAATATGAAGAAATGAACCGATTCGTGATGAAGCCTTTGGATTACTCTAGCTTATCATTAGAGCGAGCATAATCCGTCAAGTTCTGAGCAGAATCATTTGGTCGTGACCTTTTAAAGGGAAAAGATTATTGCTAGAAGGTTTGAGAATTTAAAATGTGGATAGACAAATACATTAGTCCCTCCCATTACCACTGGTTCCGGACTATCTGAAGTACATATCTGTGTGCTTTGCTATTTTCACCTACACACATATGTACTGGCAAACCACTTCAATTAATTTAGCTGTACCAGCATCATGCAAGTTCAAGCATAGACGAGAATATTAGTATAATGATTTGGAGATAATAATCGGAGAAAAAAAAAGAGAATCACTTCTGAATAATTGACGTGTGTACTGTGGAAGAAAGGAATATATTTTATTTAAAAAACTTCTTAATTAAAGTGATTTTTAAAACTTTAAATTAACGTCATACTACGGAAAGGCGTGAAAATAGCACCTTTACTTCTTAATTTAGAATGGAAAAGAATAGAAACATCTTAATTTCGGGCGAAATTTGGACTATCTAATACCCTCTTACATTTGTCCCATTTAATTTTGATAAAAGCAAAGGGAAAATGTACGCACGCAAGATCCATAATTTCGTATTTTCCGAGTGTCTGACTATCCGAGGTGTCCTCTGCCCACATTAACACGGATAATCGAGACTCTACTGTATGTTTTATTATGATTCTGAAAGCGTAGGAAACTTACGAATAATTAATTATGATGGGACGTTCTTAGTCCAACTCAGCGAAAGGAAATCCATGCCACTCTTGTGTGTATGCAGGGCTGCGGCGAAAGGTGAGGCTGCGAAGCAATCGCCTCAGGTGTTTCTTAGAGGACGCCAAGTTGGATTTTGCGTCCTTCATTTCTTTCGCATTTGATGTCTCTATAGAAAATAACCATAAGTTTCGGCAAGGAGACGCTTACTATTCTGTTTCTAATTAATTCGAATGGAATCCAGAAAAAATGACCTTGGAATAAAATGAAATGGAGTGTGTGACATTTCGCCTCAGAAGGCAAAATTCAGGTAAAGAAAACAGTCAAGGTCTTGCAGACCCTGATAACGTTTCGCTTGGCTCAGTAAAGATCGTTACCCTCAATAAGAAAACCTGTCACTGACCCTAATTATACCTTCAGTTTAAAAATTAGACAAAATGCAAGGCCTTGAAATATATGTAAATACATAAAATAGGAAAAGAATTCCCTGGAGAACACACGATACCATTCTTTCTGAAAGGAAATATTAGCTGTCTCAGTTCGAGTTTCAAAACAATGTTCTGCCGTGATGTTTGTAGAATTTGCGTGGAAACTATGTAAGAATACTTAAGAGAAGTGATCCCATAGCTCAGAAATTATATAGTGAAATAAAAGCAGTAATTCTAAGACATCCGAAGTTAACTTGCTTGCACTAGAAAAGCCTAGAAAAGAAAACAAATAAAATGCTGTGTTATGATTCTTTCATGTCTTGTGCAAAATTTAAGATAAAAAATTCATGATGTTAAGAAGTTGTATAAATAGAGGAGATAAAACTATTCAGACTGGCATCCGAATAGCCAAGTGAGCTGCTCGTTCGCCTTTGGTGTAAGCGGTCCCGGGTTCGATTTGTGGTGGGGCCTATATGCTCGAAAATAAGGTCACATTGAAGAATTCCTCAATACGGTCCGCGATGGGATGCCGAGAAAACTGGTATAACTGGTAATATTACCGTACGTATTGTGACACAGCACTTTGTGAAGCATCGCCGTAACTCAAACTAATATCCATCACAATAATCTGAATTTGCGAAACATCTTTAGCTACTATACATGATTATTAATTTAGTAACTTTAATTTTAATTTTCTTAAAACAACTTAGATAAATATAGATATTTAGTTCTTCTACCGCCATATTTAACTTGTTTTCTTTTCGGTAGAAAAATGAAAGGCCTATATGATCGAAATAACGTAAGCTGTTGCCGGTCTTTTAGCAATAACGCTTCAATTGTTTAACGTCGATTTCACCATTCCTGTTACCCTTAGATCGCTGAGTATTTTATTAAAGGCTGAGTATTTTACATAGCTCAATCGACGGGTGAGAAAATGAGGTCACTTTATTTCAGATAATTTTTTTTGAACTTTATACGGTTAAAACTTAACTAAAATGTTTCACCTACTTCCGAATCGCCGATTTAAAGCTTCCGTTCTCTACATTTGAACTCCGGTTAGCTCTTCATTTTATCACTCTAGATACACAAATCCTTTGCTGCCGGCAGCTTCTAGATTGTTCATTCACGCCCACACTGGCAAACAGGGCCGACGGAACAATTCATTCGCTTGATTAATAAAGATTATGACCCGGACGCGTTTTAAACGTACTCGCTCCGGAAATATTTCCTCTCTGATAAGTGAACATTCATCGCAAAAATTCTTCGCGAATGCACCTCTTATCTCATCATTTCGCTAAATTTACTCAAGAGTTGCGCGCGGAAAGGTATTCGGAGAATGGCATTCGAAAAACCGCATTACTTCACCTCCTACGGAACGTTTTACTGCCTTTATTCAAACTCGCCGTATTCCTCTTACGACGTCGACCATTACCTGTCCGCCATCTACTCAACCCATCGCCTCATTACCACCGGCGAAAAACGCAGACATTTCGAAAAGCCCAACCGTGGCGCGCATTCGTTGTCACTTGTCTGCGAGGATCGGCGATTGCGGGGGAAGAGGAGGAAGATGATAAGGGGCGAAACGGTGAAATGGGCGTAATGGAGGAGGAAGAGTGAGGAAGACAGATGTCAGAGGATTCGATGGACGCCTTGGGAACACGGAGAGAATGGGAGTGCGCTAATGGTGCGGGAAGGCCGTGCGCTAGGCAGTGGTGCCACTCTCGAAACAGAGGCTAATTTAATGAGAGCAAGAAATGTAATTGGGAAATATGGCGCGCGTAGTTTCATAGGCGAAATGAATCATTGAGTCGGTTTTGAGGGATCGGCTTCACACACGTCACTCTGAATTGCTTTCACTCGCAGTTATTAACTCTGAAGTATTCCTCAATATGGTCCGCGATGGAATGCCGAGGAAACTGGTAATGGACTTTCTTTAAATAACTACACATAATTATAACATATAGTGCAATCGAATCTTGATGATGCAATGTTTAATTTATGAATTGTATACTACCAATATTACCGTACATATTGTGACACAGCACTTTGTGAAGCATCGCCGTAACTCAAACTAATATCCATCACCATATTCTGAATTTGCGAAACAGTTTTAGCTACTATACATGATTATTAACTTAGTAACATTAATTTCAGTTTTCTTAAAACAACTTACATAAATATAGATATTTAATTCTGCTACCATCACATGTAACTTGTTTACTTTTCGGCTGAAAAGTGAATAGTTACAATGTTTTTTTGCGACAGCATTGCTTTCCTTCCGTAAATGACTGGTTATTGAGGTGCCCTAAATCTCAAACACTACCCTCGTACTTTTGAAGAGTGAAGTGAATTAGACTGAGTTGGGATGGATTATGAAACTATTTTAGATTTATAATAGGAATATCGGGAGAGATATTGCCAATAAATAATTTGACATTCTAGTTCAGATATCCAAAAATTATTAACGCTCACATCAAATCGCGTGCGATGGCTCTTAGTAGTGAGTGTAATGAAAGCATGACTCATAAAATGCAATTTATACAACTTTTCGTCTTCCATTGAATTTAAGAAACAAAAAAGGTACGTTTAAAGATTACTTTCAACTTAAACAACAAGATTCTGAGCATTATCTACAGTGAGTTGACATTATTTTAGAGTCATTATTGTTGACATTATTTTATAAAAATATTTCTCATTGTGATAGATCCAGTCGCTGGAGTCAAATTATGGAATTCTTTCATATTGTTGAAATCAGAATTTCTGTTGCTAATTCCACATAAACGTCTTACACGACCGGTTTTGTCGCCGTGCGACATCTGAAATTAAGAAAAGAATATCTGATTTCAACAATTTCTTACTATAATTAACGTTAATATCGACTATTCTACATTAAGAAGTGCTATATACATAATAGTTAAGCTGTGATAAGTGTGTCAAAAGGAATGCATGGATTCTAATTCGTATTTTTATCGCAATCAATCAATCATACATTCCTGAAAAATATAATTGTAACAATTACACGATTTCTTTATTAACGACTTCTTTCAAAAATATGGATTCAAGATTTTAAATATTTTGAGGTATGAAATTGTCGTCTGCACGAGAGAATATCTAATGTTCACTTAAATCAGGTAAATTTTAGGAAAAAGTACATGGTACCTAGAAAGAAGTACTCCATTCAGAATAACACAC
Source organism: Ladona fulva (assembly GCA_000376725.2). Taxonomy (NCBI): domain Eukaryota; kingdom Metazoa; phylum Arthropoda; class Insecta; order Odonata; family Libellulidae; genus Ladona; species Ladona fulva. Next base: position 495,766 of record KZ308399.1, read on the forward strand.
TGAATTGAATCACTATTTATTAATGACGAAAATTTGCTCGTGAGAAACGTAAACAGATGGTAGAGCAAATAATTACATCGAATTGAAGTTGTACGCAAAGAAAAGAAAGATGCCTAACGAACGTTTGTCCGGGCCAAGCAGTTACTCAAGTTCCCCAAAAAGAGAGCGGAAAAGATTAAAAAGAACCTCTTCCGGGCGGAAAAGAGATGTCTGAATCTCCAAAGAAAGAAAGGTACTTATCCGGAAATAAAACGACGGAGGATGAAATAGTTTGGAAATATTCAAAGAGTAATTTATGGTACGTGCGAGAGGTGTCGAAGGCGTCGGAATGGGTCCCCACCCAATTCGATAATCGGAATGAATCATAGGTGAGAGATAGGAGTAGATACGGCTAGGGAACGAGAGTAACGCGAACGGCTTATCTCTCCCCATGAGAGGTCTCCGTTGTCCCGCCCTTCTACCGTTGCGCTTACTCATCACCTTTCTCCCTTTGCCATCATTTTGCCAAGTCCCCACGAGGGGGGCTCCACCCTTTTCCTCGGCCGTCCAGGCCTGTCCTCCACAGCCCTCCTCGCACATAAATTTCCACCCTTTCTCTCCTCTTTTTATCCAATCCTCTCTTATCTCCCATTCTTTACCCCTCGTTGATACCAAATCTTCTCTCCCTCTCTTTCGATGGCTTTTCCTTCCAATTCTTCCTCTCCTTTCCCCTTTAAAACATTACCTCCAGATATATATTCCCCTTTTTTAGGTTGTTTGCCTTTCGTCCCCTGATTTACGCATTTTTGAACCCTGAACGGAGATTAATTCGTTATTTATAAGCGAATAAGTCGGACGCATCCGCTTCGGAAAATTCCGTGAAATCTTAATGCTGCGCGTTTAAAGAAACATTCGCCTTTTCTCCGGCTTTGTTCGCGACTTTCTTTCTCAGTATTTCTGCGACTTGTTTTTCCCGTCAAAAGTAACTGTTTTGGAAACAAAGAGGAAATCATTTCTACAAATGCGAAAGAAAAAGAAAAATGAAAAGCGTAACCAAGGCCTCAGATTTGAAATTCTTATATCGTCTCTGTATTTATTACAACTACTTAAAATAAATCACCCTAGTACAAATAGGATTGAGTTGTCTTCATTCATGACATTTGTAATTCATGAAATATGCACTATAAACTAATTATTTTAAACTGCACTATTGGTTGATTGAATGCTTTGTATACTTTTTAATTATAACATATTAAAATGGGCAAATAATTCTAATATTCGAAATGAATAAATATTTATAGAAATACATTTCCTTTCCACTTTTGCTCAGTATAGAAGTGCCACTATGTTCAGATTAGCGCTAAGAGTTAGATATGGCTTTTTATATTCAGTATTGCCATAAAAATTATCCTTATTAACTTTATTTATTAATCCATTTACTGATGTTTCTTTTTACAAAACGTTCACAGGAGCATGCAGAATATATTTAGTCTAATTTAGTTCTCTAATATCAACATTATGCATTATCAAATACAAAATTACCTAGCTAGTGCATTGGGTTACAAAAATGCATCGTACAATATCAAAGTTCCATATAATCCCGTAATGTTTATAATTCTACTTTTCGTATATTCTCCGATGCCGAGATTTTTATGAATTACAATATCAGAATGTGTCATTTAAACCTTTTTACCAAATATCCATGATCTAAAACAAAATCGCTTTCCTTTATTGATTCATGAAGTTTCAGTTAATATGTAACTACGAGAAAATACAGCAGGGAAACACTGTCTCAATGTATTTGTTACAGACGAATGCTAATTTGCTATACATGAGTTTTCTTTCTTTCAATAGGTTCGTTTGCCGTAATATCCCCTACTCGACGCCATTTCTTTCGTTTCCTGGTAACTTACCACACTCTTTATGTCACATAACACCCTTTTCTTTGTCTTACACTCTACTTTATCTCCTCAATTACATCGCCATTAAGCAATCCCTCTCCTCTCAATATTTGACCCACCCAATTCCTTTGCCGACGTTCAATTACTTCAATTAAAACCTTCTCCACCCCGACCATCTCTAGTACCTCTGTTTGTTTTTCTATCAAGCCAACTTACTTTTTCCATTTTACGCCATACCCAAATCTCGAAGTCCTCTCTCTAATCTTTTGATTATGATGATTTTGATTGATATGAATGATGTCCTCCTTTTGTAATGTCTACGTTTCACACCAATACAGCATAATACGCCTTAACAAGAAGTTTACCAATCTTTTCCTGATTTCCTGAATTTGCTATACCTTCTATAAAAACATAGCCATACTGGGGCCCTGTTTAAAAGATATTACACCAGTTTTAGGCTAGTTATCAATAAAATACTACTCTCATAAAGACACGAATTAGGCGGTAATGCATATATTTTTTTCATGAGTCTAATTGAGATCGCACTGCAAATATAAAACGAGTAAATATTGATAACACATTGTTTTGTACCACACAAAACTTCTTTTTAACGAATAGAAATACAATTTCGAGATTTCTACGGCATACATAGCGGTGACACCAGCTCCTACTGACCTCACACTTTGCTATGATCTTTAATTACGACGAGTGTGAATTATATCGCTGTAGAGAACATCATCCGGCCGCACGCCGAAAGGCGGCTTGCAGGGTACATACATCTTGCAGGGTGCATGTGTAGATTTAGATCAGAGCAAATAATCTTACCACTCTTGCTTGAGAATCATCTTTATCGGAAAATCTCCGTAACACACAAGGCGCATATGCATTTGCCAAAATTATTAATAATAAAAGAGGCAAGAGAGATAAAACTTTATCGGGAAATATGTCAGAAAGAACACCGCAGGCTAAGTGAGACTCAATGACCACGGCAAAGGCTCACGTTTCTTTATATCTTTTGCGCCCAGTTTTACGACTCCAACGTAAAATTCCTCCGAGGAAATGCATAAAGGGTTTTATGCCTTCGGATTAAACATGAGTCTGCATAGACATGATAAATATGCAAATGATTTCCAGAAATTCCAATATTCCGCTTTAATTTTACGTCCCGAAATAGGAAAAAATGATTTTTCGAAGCCTTTTAGTAGATCGAGGGCAAAATCCGCGAGTCGTTAATTTCAATTGCCGTCGAAATCCGCTCTTTTCAAAGGGGAAATCCGTGGAACTCGGATATTCAAATGGCGAGCTGAATGGGGTATGAGAAGTAGTAAAAAACCGAGAATAATAATATTTGCATGCCGTTTTCAATGTTAGTTATGGATTTCTTTCCATCTTCCATTGCGACAGATATTTGTAGTATCCGTTATAAATTGTCGTGAAAGCAATCAAAATTAATTTCTAAATCCCAAAGAAATTACAATGTACTCACCGTCAATTACTCTGGACAATTTTACGTAATGAAAAGAAACAGCTAAAATAAAATTGCTCGAAATATCTCTTCCTTGATTGCAAACGAAGAACTACAACGCTATTCAGCCAACCAAATTAAATACGAATCGTGATGAATTCCGCGATTGTTATAGATCATAAAATGATGATGCGGAATCCTTTGCCTAAATGAATATCGTCCGCGTACAAATATGAGTTATTGTGAATAACGCGGAGTTGGTAAAAATTAAATTGCGTCGTTTTACTCGACTCCGCGAAGAAGACAGTATCACAAAATGCGTTAACAGGATTTAGCTTAATTCCTACTCTTCGTCTTTTTTGCTCTCGTTTGCGACAACAATGCCCCGCGCGAAATCCAAACAAAACAAGACACGAAAACGAAACGAAAGTATAAAAACGGAAGAAAATCGAAAAACGAGGCGGTAAACGAAACGAAAAGAAAAACGAGAAATCCGAAACGGCTAATGGAAAAATGTAGTGAGCGACGTAATACTTTATTCAGACCGCATTTGCTCCCCTGTTTTTCGCCAGCATTAATTGAAACTCGCGCGAGACGGACACTTATCGGAAAAACATTCAATTGTTTCCCGTTCGTCGCGTCCCGAAGCAATAAAAGCGTATAATGGTTGTTTTGCCGGAGGAAATCTCGTCCTCAAAATCTTTATGAACGCAAGCGTCGGGACCATAAATCCCCGGAGACATGCCGAAACGAGACCTCGTCTTCCCTGTCCAAACTTCCACCTACAAAACTCAATGAATGAAAAAAGAACGCTGGATAAGAGAAGCATCTCACCCTTGCGAGACTAATAAAACAACTTCTGTTGCCCGTATCGGTTTTTGTCCTGAAGGAGATGACTGGCGAGGAATATGTGCGCTACGTGACTTATGCCTTCTTTTTACCCCCCGCAGCTCTGAGTGGGGGCCCTTCCCAATGGGAGAAAAAGCCCTTTTTGAGAGAGGTGCGGCGAAAATCTCGGGGAAGACGTAAGACGTGACTATACAGATCGCTGGGAAGGAGATTAATAACTCCACCTAGAGGTAGGATGAGGATATTACAGACAAGGCGGAAGGCCGGTGGGGAAAGGGATAAAACTTGGTGCCAAGGGTTTCTTTGAGTCAGATTTTTCGGGAGAAATATCGCCGCGGAAGAGGGCGGGGTCTGAATAAGGAGAGATTCCGGGATAAAGGGACAAGGGACGGACAGGTGCGTGGAATGGCAAAGATGGTGTTTCGGATAGTGGGGGCGAGAGGGAGCCGATATCTCGAAAGATGCTGCGATACCGCGGGGAAAGTTCGTCCGCTTTCATCGCCGCTAGAAGTTACGAATGCGAAATTAAAACTGAGGCCGAAACCTTTTTCCGATATCTTTAAGGCTGAGTGATACGCGCGGCGAGGAAAATCCAAACTACATTGTTTCTGTAGTAGATTATTATCTCAGCAGTTAATTGGTTTCGTGTACCGCTTGTTCCGGAAATACGAACATTGTTTGTATACACCCATGGCACAGAAGCGCTTAGGATACAGTTTCAGACATGTATTTTCAAAAACTTTGCTGTTTTTAGTGTATTAATTAGTTATTTTTAGCTATTCAAAAAGTCGGAAATGCATTCAATTTCATCAAATTAAAAATTACACGATTTCATAAATTAGATCAATCCGTTCAATTACAGTCGTTCGATATTTACTCGTTGCTAGAGTAGTACTTAGCTATTCCGTGTACCGGTGTGTACGTGTGTATTGAAGTGCATTCACCATTGGAAGTGAAACGTAGAAATTTATACCATTATTCGCTGCTATTTCATTATCGATTTATCAAAATTTATTGCTGCTCCCTACAAAATATAGAATAGAATCATTCCAGTGACATATGTAGCGATTTTTTACCATTGACTTGAAAATTTTAACTTTAAAATCTGCCAGTATTTGTGAAGCTATGATATAGAAAGCAAATTAGGAACCTCGAGAAGGATGATTTAAGCTCCCATATAACATTGCAAAAAGCTTCAGTAAACCATATTGTTTTAAATTCTCAGCTATTATTTAAAAAACCGGTAGTGATACATGTAGGAAATTGATATTATATCTTCGAAAATGAAGGAAAATGTGATTATAGACAGTGGTTACTACGCAGCGACTTTATCTATTACCATAAAGAGAGAGAACGATAAATTATTCTAGACTTCTCTGAAATTCTTCAAAATCGGTAAAATATTTCACGACTTACTTTCCTTTAAATGCAATATCTTTCCCAAATAAACGATACAGAGTATGCATTCGCTCTGATGGATTAATTATTCGATCTCTACAGTTGAAAGGAATTTATTTTTATCGTTTTATCGGAGCTACCAAAAAATATCTACATAATATCTCTATATCTACTGATGAACATGCGATGAAAATTATCGAAATACAATTCCTTCTATCTAATTTTTGATAGTCACAAATTGAGGCATAATCTTGTCATAACTATCTGAATTAATCATCAGTCTATCATAGATTTTACTCTATTTCTATTTACTCTTTTTTTTCTTCTCTGTTTTTTTAATAATAACCCATTACCTGCTGGATAACTACGCACTAAATAGATATGGATAACTTATTTCACATCAAGATTTAGAAAATACTTATACTCTAGTCGTTTACTCCATCTCTAACGGAAAATGTTTTGCAGTCACTCCCATCCTTAATGCTACAAAAATGCCATAAAATATGGATACATCCTAAAATGCTATTACTAAAAAAAGACCGGCATTGCGTAAAAAGAAAAACGAAGAAATATTACCATTCTCCGCCCCCTATTCAACAGAAAAATTCATTCTACGAACCACACATTATCACATCATAACCTAAGGAATTTATTCCAAATTTCCAGCAATATGCTTCTCCCTTCCTTTTCTCAAACATATAACATCCGGGAGACAAAAATCCTCTCTGGAATCACACATGTGGTAACCCTTCAGTCCAATACGAAAAAGGTCTTTGAAAGTCTGACAAATTTCTTTATGAGACTCTCCGCCGAAATTCCTATTTGGCAATAAATATCGTCAGATTATATTTGCATAGGACACGGTCTCGATCGGTGTAAATAAGTTCGCAAACGGTTCGTACCTGCCACAGGCAATATCCCTTCCTTTCTCCGAAAACCTTTTCTCTCGCAATATTTCTTCGCTTCCAATTGCTTCGACACAATTTAAAACTTCTGAATCCATGTTCTGTAGAACCCAATCGCAGACCTCCGAACACCGCTTTGCCGATTCACTGGCTCTTCTACTTTCAGTTGACCTCAAACTCGCCTCCGCTCTCCCTTACCCGCAATTTATTTCTTTTCCTTTTCGTCTGCATCCTCTTTTTCTCTCAAAAACGCTCACTAAATCTCCTTCTCCTCTAATTCGCATCTCTCCGTTCCCACGGCTAATAAATTCCGCCTCCGTTTCCTTTTTACTCCGTCCCTTTTCGACAACCGTTTATCCTTTTCCTCTTTTCCCACGGTTTCCTTCCCTTTTATATCCTATATCCCTTTTCCTGCCCAATTTACGAAAGACTATCATTTTATACCTCCACAATTCTCTCTAAATGATGCGTCCATATATTGAAAAGAGCGATACCGAAAATCCCCCAGTTTATACCGTTTTCCCTTTCAATACTGGTGAATTAAGTTAAAGGAATACGGGCTGAGTTACGAAACGGGCACAACTTCCGCAGGACGTTTGCTGAAGTTGAGCATGTTATATTTGTGAGATAAAATCATTAAATGTCAGTAAGAAAGCACGTAAGTAAAGTAACAGCGATGTTTCTCATCATTGCGTATGTGGATATTGCTTGTGAAAGTCGTCAATTGTGGTGAGCATAAGTTCGATTAATAAAATTTCGTTCGGCTGCTTTAAAGCAGAGACGCACTTTCCAATACCTCTGAACTCAATTAACAGAGAAGTTTTTAGGCGACTTCAAGTGACATTTCTTGGTAATTATTTTAGCATTTTTCTAAGTGTCTCCCTTAAAAGTCAAATTTATTTACTTAAGAGGAATATGTGTAACTGTAAAAATGATGCTCACCTAGGAGCTCACCACGGAGAGAATCCAACTTGAAACTACCTTGATTATAGAGGCGCACATTTCATGATATTACAGCAGAAATAAAATTTATCAAATTCTGATCATAGAGACAAAGTAAAGAACTAATTTAATTACACGGCTAACCAAAATCACCTTGGACTCATTTTACAGTTGTTTAAATCGTAGAAGGCAAAGGAATCATCTAAAGGAAGCAGTTTTGAGATGAGAATTCATGGAAAACGTCGCTCAAATTATTTTGACGGTTAAATTAGTATACTAACCGACTATGAGAGTAGAAAACGTAATGAAAACACTTGTTTAAATAACAGGGATTAACAAAGTAGTCTGCGATCGAAAAATTATTGGAATGGAGAAATGAGGAAAAAAATACGAGGCAGACAGTATGAGATTCTGCAACCCAAAAGAGAAATGCCCAAGAGATAATTAACATATATATACAGAATGAGAGTATTTTCTCCGAACTGTCGTAAGCATCAACTTCCGAGAGTCCTGATTCCGTTGGCGGGCTTATCTCGGAAAGTAATTAGCTCTGAAAACTGCTTCAGTTTTAATTAAATGACTTTTGCTCATTTTAACGAAATAAAACGCATTCCCTATTCTATGGAAATAGAATATCATATTAAAGGAGGATTCTTGGAAAAGTTAAGAAATAATTTCAGAATGGTCCATACAAAGGAAATTTAATATTTAGCGTATTCAAAGCCATTTATTTTTATGAATACGCGTGTTTTCAGCTCTCCTGGATTTTGCTTCGAATTGTAATTTGTAGCAGAAGAACGAGTACTCAATAAATTACAGTCGGATTCACAAATATCTGACTCATTCTCCGAATTCGGAAATTAACCAGTAGTATATTTTACACTAGTACTTGACCTTAGCCACTAATTAGTTTATTTCCTGATGATTTACCAAGGGGTGGAAATCATGGTCATAGAAGAATATTTCTGCGGTAAAGGTAAAAGCCTGTTTTCTTCATAATCGAAAACTACAAAAACGTTCAGGCCGATTTCGTAGAATCTATTAGTCACGGAACCACAACATCAACGCAGAAATAATAAGGTAATCCAAACTCGGTGGCGAATGTTTTGGGCGCTAGCTTTTTAACTCTGAGGTCCCGGATTCGAGTCCCGGCTAACCGATTTCTTCCGGACATGGATGTATGTGTTCATTGTTTGAGTCTGTGACAGTCCAAAATATTAAAACAGAAATACGAGTAATTGGGAGATACTGTTTTCGTTAAAGAAATTAATAATAATTTTGCCGGAATTTCTCCATAATTCCCCATGACTTTACAGTGTTTTCTACTTTTCCTTGGCATAAGACGAAGGTATGTAGTCCTCCGTCATACCGGTAGTGCACGAAAAGCGGTTAATAAAATTAATTCCGGAATATGGAGCGTTGTCATCAATTTAGCCCGGGGACACCATCCGAACAGTGAAATGGGAGAGAAAGAGCCCCTGAAGTATGCGTAATGGAGCGGAGTAACCCAGTATAATCTGACGCTGTATGTGGCCTAGATACCTTCGACCGAATAAATGGCCATTTGCGCGGTCAAATCCCACGTCCAAGCGCCCGTCTTCATTATTTCATTGTCATCCGCGAAGTGGTCCTTCGATTTTCTACGCACTGATACTCCGCTTACATACCCAATCCCCCAAGGGCATATTCACCTCTAATATACGAGGCTTTTCTTCATTAACTGACCTAAATTAATATTCATTAAAAGCTATGAGCGTATCTTTAGTTTCAGATCCAGTGATTCCCGTATTATAATTTTATGTTTACGTGCATTTTATTTGCTTCCTTTCTGTTCATTGCTAGCACTGAATGCCTTTGTATAAAATGACAATTTATTGGCGAAATTATGCCCATGTGGGCCTCCACCTAACCTCATATGTCATTAAAATTACGTTTTTCGTTATAATATATACAAATACAAATATATACAAATACAAATATATACAAATACAAAAAACGTTTTTCGTTATAATATATACAAATACACAAGTATTATAGATAATAGATACAAAGATTACAAAGAAAATGGGAGTCTCTTGAAAAGTAAAGTGACACAGCTTGAATTGTCATGGATTTTTGTTACCAGGCAAGGCTTAAACAAGATTTAAAACTTTATATTGAAATTTTAGATCGAACTTTTGAGATTTGCTCAAAGTTTTTCCCTTTATTTTATGAAAATTATGTAGTGTACGAAAAATAGCTTGTGGCAAATAAAAACAGAAATGGATTTGTAGAAATAGAACCGTACTGCCCACAACTTTAAGAAGAATAGAAGGGGTAAATATTAAAGCAGTATTTATAAACGGGTGATTATCTACTCCGAAGGGGTTTCCGTGGGTGTTGAGAGTATCGCAGCTTATAGTTTACGATTTACTCATTATATTTGATTTCCGGTATGACTAAATATATTTTCGTGTACAATGAGCTCCAAGTTTTTCAGAGATTGTGGTTGGGTTTTTAAATGATATGCAAACAAATATTACGGTGAAAAAAGGGGTCCGCAGAGGGTGCTAAAAAGGATGCAAGAAAATGAGAATATTTCACTTTATCCCGATAATCTTGAAAAACAGTGACTTCTAAGAAGAGTGTAATATATAACTGCATATAGAAACATGCAGTGCATATAAAATATGTATATATACTCGAATCTATCTTTTTATGATAAGGGGCCTTTGGATAGCCAAGTGAGCATCGCGTAAAGAATACCTCGGGAAACGAAGATAATTCGTACCTAAAATCGATAAAATTTCTAACCGAAACACTTTTTCCCATGAGCCAAGTAAAAAGGTAAAAACAACTTAAATATACCGCTTTCTTCTTCTAGCTATGAGGTATGAGTAATGCAGAACAGTCGCATTTACTTTTCTCCCAAATCGAAGTAAAAAGGTAAAAACATCCTAAATATACCACTTTCTTCTTCCAGCTATGAGGTATGAGTAATGCGGAACAGTTGCATTTATTTTTGGTCTCCATATAAAACGGAATTTCGTCCTTAAATAAATTCGTGCTATTTTATTACTACAGGATGCAATGTAGTGTTATACATAAAGACATTGTGCTTCACTCTCTCTACTCATAACATTCTCGCCCAAGAAATAAGGCGATGGCAAGTTGCCTCAATCCTCATCTTGTCTTGTAAGAATAAACTCAACTGATTGGCGGGTAACTTTGTGGTATTCCATGATTTATTTCTTCCATATTTGTCTTGTAAGCATCATTTCCGCCTCTAAACTGTTGGTAGTTTATCTTTCTAATCAAATCAGTGTTAAGATCGAGTTAATCAGTAAGGTCTAAGATAATTGGACATTTAAACTTCAATGCGCTGAAATTCTTCACTCTTTGTAGAGACCCTCACATCAGGTGAACTCTATCACCTCATCCCTTTCAAAAATGGTGGCGGCAAACTCCCTCACTCCTCATCTTTTCCGGTGAGTCTCATCCCCACTCCAGAGCTCTAGTTAGCTACCGCAGCAAACCAGCCACTAACAGCATATAGATTACAGTGAACGCATTACATTTTCTATCTGATGCAAACCTTTGAATTGATTTTTACGTTCCCGTACTTTCGGTTCGCGCCTTCTCTGCCCTTCTTCTCCCTCTCCATTCGCCCGGACACGTCCCTATCTGTCGGTGGCCCTCCATTTGCTGAGCTAACACCCCGTAAGCCCGTCGCAGGATTCCGACTGACCCCGATCACAGACGCCGGGAGATAGCAAGCCGACATTGATAGCTACGCCATTATAGGAAGATAGATATCCTCCCAAACTTTTATATTCCTCCCGATTTTTTATTCCGAAAATCTCATTTCCTTCGCGATGGCACCTAATTTAACATATTAAACGAATGTCTCGATCAAACTTGGAAATTTTCGTCAGATTATTTCGCACTTCATTCATTGCTGTAAAAGTATATCAACAAATTCATCGTCGAAAAAAGAAGGAAAAGTGCTGATTTAAACGAGATGAATTAATAGCGTTAGGGACACAATACTTTTAGCGGGTTTCATTTTATCTTAAAGTTCTGGTAAAAATTATATACATTTCTTGCTCAGGTGAAATTTATCATTTAAACTATTATTACTCTCCACAAATCACAACTGACCACCTTTAATTTTTCACCTACGTATTGGTGACGTAAACATAACAAAATAATTAATTTGCAAAGCAATTAAATTTTTATGTAGACTCTAATGTATGGTAAAATTACGAAATAAACTTATTCTCGGCGCACGTAGATGAGAGATAGGAATAACCTTGTCGAGCTAGAGTAATTAAAACTAAGTTGATGAACGATATTAGTAAACTTATCAAGAGAGATGATAGCTCTGGGCAATTTTAGCCATCTACGGTTTCTAATTCAAGGACTGCAAAAGAAACCTAATTTCCACGGGAATAAATTAAAAGATGGCGCGATGAATTCTACGGAATAATACAACCCTATGACCTATAGCGTTGGATGGCGATATTTTAATCATTACTTTCTTTCGAAACCAATGCTTCTCAAGCTGTACCGCTCCTTTTCTCCCTTTCTTATACTAATTCAAAATATTATTTTCCGCTCCCAGTTTTCTTCTGTACATGATGGCATATTCGAATTTGAATCTGAGTATTAGAAACAAACCACGCGAATGTTTGGATTAAGTTTAGTCAACCCTATAGAATCACACTGCTCATTAAACAGGAATGTGTTTTCAAAAATTGTCTTAAATTAAGGCCTAGTATCATAATGTATACTTAAAATGGACCTTTACTAACTTTATCTAACGTTTTCGGTCAGAGCCTGTTGCCTTTTATCATTGTTTGTTATAGTTATATAGTAAAGATTATATTTAATATCCATGATAATCCATCGTATATATAGGAGATCAACTATTATCTTCAATTTAAAAAAGCACAATAATAACGGGCCCAAATTGAACATAAGTTAGTGTTTGTTTTAAGTATACATCAAGATACCGGGCCTTGGAATATCATTATCATGTTATTTGAGGTTTGATCCCAAATTTCAATTACTCTTGTAAAGGGTAAAAGGCAAAATCCTGTAATGAGTAAAAGCTTAAGCTTTGAATGCAACAGTTAAATATCTGTGGAACATAAACGTATCAAAATACTTTTAAATTTGTTTAATCGCCAACAAAGAAACATTTAGAAAATATTTTTCAAGTAACGTAGGAATCGAACTTAACTGGCGCAAAGAAAATCGGGCTCTTAAATGCAGGTCAACATTGGTGAACGGATAATCCCTTCTTAGGACTGAGAGCATGGTTAACCGTTATCAATCTATTACGTCATTGCTGCATGATCACATACGTCTCTTTATTAATGGAAATCATCCGGACAAAGGAACCGCAGTAAAATTCCACTCGAGGGAAATGAATGGACGATAAATGTCCTATCTCCGGCGCGGATCGAGGGACTGAACGGCGCAAATATGCTCCCGCGAAACATAAAGCACCCAATTCGAAAATGGCAACCGACTCATCTTCCCGAAATCTGCATCGTCCTCTGGGAAGTGACCTTCAAAATGCATTTCGTTCGATAGAGTGGCTAAATCGCAGCCTGAGGCGCGTAATAAATGCACTTTGCTCCGACGCAAAAGCGTTCCCTAAAAGAGCCGAATCAAACCGCCATTCCACCTCTCCCTTCATTTGTTTCCTACACTTGGACGTCGAAATTCATTCGGGGAGATATGCATCTCTCGCCCAATTAATACGACTGCCCCACGGAGGGAATAAATAAAGAAGTCGGAGGAATTGGCTGTGTCAAACGGGAGTCTCCCTCTGCTGGAAAACGATTACTCCCTCTCCCCATATTCCCTGGCTTTTTTGACGTCACTTCTGCCGCAGAACTTGGGGCGATTTACAGTCGCACTCTTTCGTCTGCGTTTCGTTCGATCGGAGATCACGTCCGATTGTGGATTCTCATCACTCACGATGACGCGTGCGTTTGCCACTGGATTTCACGCAGTGAAACAAACAAGAGGGCGCTGGAGAACTGAATGCGAGTAAGTAAGAATGAGCATTGAACGAAACGGTTCGCTGACTATTTTCAAGCATCTAAAATGGGACGTTTTTATCACTAAAAAAGTACAAATGTGAATAATTTCGCGATTTTTTAAAGATTTTTTTTATTTATACTTATTATTTTTCATAATCTGGATCATTTTATAGGAAGTAGTTTCATAGGGTACGCAGCTAGAATTTGTCGCTGGAGGGATTCAAAACAATGAAGTAAACGGAAAATTGCCCACATACCCGTGGAAAGCAAAATGTATCCTAATTGTAATAATGATGGACTCACATTAATATTTAGGTATATTTTCTAGTGGCGTGTGTAACAGTAATTATTTAAACGACTAGAAAACGACCCCGTCAAGCATGACGGGACTTAAGTTAGTTTAAAAATATATCTATTATCGTATATATCTGGTCCTCCTAAGCACAAAAAATTCCGTCATGATCATAATAACTCAATTTATTTCTTACCATTATTATTAATATTTATTCTACTGTTGTATCTAGTCTACTGAACTGATTATCCCCGTGCACTTATATGGGATAATTCATGAAATCAACATGTACAACAATGACCTTAGTCGTCAAAGGGATGGGTTGTTTATTTCCCAAATATTTTACGAAATTTCCGTTTATTTTATCAAACGTCTCGCAATTTTGAATTTATATGAATGATACACGACAAAAATAAAATTCTATGATCATTTTCCTTTCTTGTGACACTTGTCACAATTTCGTAGGACTTTTGTTTCTAATTTAATTTTGTAAAGGAAACAACCACTGCAAGTCATGAAAACATACTTAACGTTTATCTCTTATGGAAACATATTATGGGCTCCTGGGTTCGAACCCGGGTCTTTACAGAGATGAGAATAGTTTTCCTGGGGGTTTCAGCGTCGTAGAAACACAATGCAGTTTGTGTCAGATCTCTAAGGCAAGCCGTTTCTGAGATAAATAGGGGGACGGGCAGACGGACGGACGGACAGACATTTGCTTTTTATATATATGATTACAATTTACTCCCCAAAAGCCACGATTTTTTTGAACTCATTTTGCCTCTGGGGTGTTAACACTCAACCCCCATTGCTACGCCACTGGTCCAATCACAACCATAATAATAAGAAAGCTTTGCTACTAACCTGATGCTTCGCCCTTTAATTGCTTGAAAACAGCGATAAATAATACTGACAAAAGTATAACCAACTGTGAATAATTATATCTAAACACTGAAAGCTACTTCAGCAAAATTCTTATTCTATATTTTTCCGGAAATGTACTGCTATCGCTTTATAAGGCTAAGAAAATAATCTGCCAAAAAAATTAATTATCGTTCGCATTTTTAATCGGCGAAATCTAAATTTTGGCGCAGCAGACCTGAGTAATTTGTTTAGTTTGACGACGGAACGGAAGGTTCAAAATCGGGAATGTCTCAGATCAACTGACTTATGTGTGGGAAGCAAGAAAGCTATGATACTTAAGATAAGTAACCAATAGTGGGATTAATGAAAATTTATTTAGTTTTGAGAAACCAAAAGACTTTAAATACGATGCCATTGATACCTGAATGCTCTAACATTTAAGAATATAAAGCCGAATCATTATAATCTAATATATGCGTTTGAATGCATGCATCAAAATATACGTTGAATGATTAATATAATAAATATTTAATGTAATCAATATGCAACACATTAGACAAAATGTTTTAATATTTTTGACATCAATATGTATAAAAATGTAGGAAATTAAATACTTAAAAAAATTTCCTGGGCAAAAATAAGTATCACTTTGACATTTTTTAAATATTGAATATAATTATCATTCTATTTCTTTGGGAAATCAAGAAAAAACCTTTACTAAATTTTACCGTGTACGTTGATATACAAGGAAACACTCTTATAATCTTTCATCTGTGGCTGGTCTTGGAGGAAAGACATAATGAACTGAGAGAAAAACACTTTGTAACTCCTACATAAGATATAATTCAACGGCCACTTTTGGCTGAAATACCAATAAATAATCATCATCTGAAATTGCACTGTTTGAGTCTTAGTTTTAGGAATACTCAAATATTTTGATCACAATGAAAAATGGTTTTATAGATGAATCGGAGGCACGGCGAATCTTTTAAAATTTCTAAGAAAAATTAGAATAACTGAATGATTCTAGCTTGGGTGGATTAAATTTGAGGAAACGATAGTTTCCAGGAACTTATCGGAGCTACAAAATATACTGAAGGGGAGGAATGGTGGGATGTATTATACAACTTCTAGAATGTATACATGAAGTTCCTCCATTTCCAATAATATCAAAATATTCCCCCAAGAGCATGGTTGGAAGCAGTAATCAAGGACCCTGCATATTTAATATCGTCGAATGAAAAGTTTTTGCTCTAATCACAGAAAATTATTATTTTTAATGTTATAAGCATCCATTTTAAAATAATCATCTAAATATATTAAACCTCATTTTCATCAATACACATAAGAGAATCAAGAGTGGAGTTCCAACAAGTTTAGTATTGTTCCAGTGCAAATCTTCGGGAGGCATAATAAATGGAAGTTGATTTGTCCCCGAGACTCTCTTGTAGGGAAAGCCACCCTTAGTGTACCCTGGCAAAAAGCCTTTTCGCAGGGACAAGGGCTTCCCTTTCGTGCTCTGCCATGAATATGGATTGCTCCGTCGGCTTTCATGCACGCCCAAAATAAACCTATTCCGTGGCTACACGGTTCACTCCCCTTCCCATCGCATTCCTCAAGAGCATCTCCTGGTACACTCACCTTTTCAATAGCCGCGGATTCTTCCCCACCGACGCACACAAGAGCTGCAATAGCGAGCCGAACGCTTCTCGAATACCTTTCCGATCCTGTCTTCCGATCCCTCAAATGAACTCCGCCCTCTCACACACTTTCCCATTACTTTTACACCGTCTTTTCGCGATCTCCCCGATTTTGAACCCTCGACACGTGCTTCAGACAGCCTTATTCAAATGAAAAGATCGAATTGCGTTCCCCTCTGAGGAAGTTTCCACGCATGTTCGATCATTCGGATTTTGAACTGCGACTCTAAATCGAATAAACGGAAAATGTTGTGTTCTTTTGTTTTATGTTTAGGAAGGTTATGTATTGGGGCCCGTCAGAAGTGCACGTTCGAAAATAGCTAGGATGGAATGGTTAGCAACGCTATTTTGAGACTTGCTTTTCTGTGATGTAATCAGTAGATCGATCGGGAACTAAAACAGAAAAAACCGTTATTTTCGCAGGAGATAAAACCTAACCCGAGCGAAATAAACTCGAACCAAAACGGAAATAATTTATTATTCCATTATTAATTCCATTCCGATTTTAAATTCTCAATAATGCCCATTTTACTTTAAGTTTAATTGGAGGAAAGTCTACCGAACATGTTCAAACTTTGACTTGAATCTAATTATTACAAAGTTTTATTCCCAAATTCGATGCATATGAAAAAATGCTAAAAAACAAAATAAACCTTCAGAGGGGTATTATACTGCAATGGCCGGTGCATAAAGTATTAAATATTATATTATTAAATCAGGTAATACCTATTCGACGTAAACAGAAGTAAACAGGAACGAAATTTATATTTGGGTTTTTCGTTGAATCGGAGCAAATACTGAAATGAAATATGTTAGGGTTCGATGCCCTGTATGTATCCTATGTAGAAAAAGTTCTAAAATACAAATGAGTTTATATTATTCGCTTCTCCAGGGTGAATTGAATTGAGATGGGGCGGATAACTGTAAAAAAAACTTTCAATTGCAGAATAAAACTTTCTATTTAGACACCTGCTGTATCGAACATTTATTGTGCATACGCTACGAGTATACACGGTGAGGCGAAGAAAGTAAAAATCCAATAAATGTGATGTAAGTCATTTTTACGGTAGAAATATTTGTTCACGTAATTGAAGCTATGATCCGGAGTTAAGAACTTTGACTTGATTTCGATGAAGACTTGAAAAAAATGAAAATATCGTTATCAAGAGGCGAATGATGATAATTAACTCTCGAAACAGTGGTGTCAATCGGACTCGCTAATTCTTCCTTGAAACTTGATTTTCAATACACAATTAGAGAAGATAAAATGACGATGTGAGGAATTTTCAATATTTATTCCCGAAACGACAGATCTGCTACTACTGAGAGGAAAAGCTAGAAAGAAAGGAAACTAAGTTCGAGTGAAACTTGCAAATGAATGAAACAGATGAAAATATAAGCGACCAAAGCAGTCAATTCAAAAAGCGTTCAGGTAGCGCAGCGAGAGTCGCACGGTATAAAACGGGTCAGGAATAAAAGAGAGGCGATTTGGACGATCCCTGAAACGCTTCTTTTACGATACCCGCCAGCGATAACTTGGACATGAAACCTTAGTTCAACACCCACGTTCATATGGATGCATACGCCATTGTGGGAAAAGCGAATCCTACGCTTTCGTAAGCGATCGCCTTATCAAGGTGAAGGTGTGGAAAAACTTATATGCTCTCCATGTTTTCCATTCATTTCATGTTTGCTAAGAAACATGAAAATGCATCATTGACATTATATAAAGAATTATAATGACCGTAGAGTTTACATTAATATCTCAGCGTAGCCAGAGGGGGTTTGGGTGTTAAACCTCCCCTAGGGCTAAATTAGGTTTTAATAAATCGAGGTTATTGGAGCATGATTGCTAAAATGTTTTCAGTTAAACACGTCATCGGTTACTAGCAGAATATTCATGTAAATACAAATCTGATTCCATTTTTATTACAACGAGGGAAGAAGTTTGCCTGCCCAGAGAATGTAGACAACTTAGTTTTTACTCCATGGCATGAACACCACCAGAAACAAGTGCTAGATACATCTCCGATTTATATTATCCTGTTAAAGAATTCCCATATCTACGTGTTGATAAGAGAATTGTACGGAATCGACGATAAGAGCCAAAAATATAAACTTATAAAAACACTAGAGTACAAATTGATACAGTCATGGACGGTGAAATTTGTCCCGTGAAATCCCACGCGTTATAAATCATAGTTCGCCTTTGGTTACAAAGATTAATTACGAAATTGCCTATTTTCTCACCCCGTTCTCGTCCCGTATAATTTTGCCGGTTTGTTATAAAGCACTATAGCGATATTCGAGGCAGAAAAAAGTTCACAATGGCCTAAACTCGTTAATTGAAATGTCCGCCTAAATTCTTATTCATGATACTGCGTATCAATCGCAAGTCTCCGTTGAAGACGCGCTGTATTAATGGAGGCACCTACCAACCCTACCAAAAACCCAACACCTACCGCCGCATCCCTTGTAGCTCAGGGATACGGGGTGTATGTCCCTTTCTCCCCAGGGTACTTGAGCGAATAGGCAGAAGCCTTCCAAGGGCCAAACCGCATCGGATTGACATCCCTTTTCAACATCCTCCGATTTCTCCACCGCAGAACACGATATCCTCTCGTCTCGCTCTTATTCCTCAATGGAAAAGCAAGCCCACTCTCTGCCTCATAGCATACCAATCGCCTCTTTCTTAAAAAGCAATCGGCCATGAAAGAGTGCGCCGAACTCTCCATTCGATTCCGCGACTCATGACACGACATACTGCACTGTCAGTTCTCTTTGTGCGGAGATCGACATGGATTCTCGCGCAGAAGACTGCCATTCTTCCGCACTCACTTGCGGGATATTGTTACGTTACGTTAGTCCTCCACCTCTCGCTAGGATCACATTTCCGCAATTTCCCTGATTGCTTCTTTACTCCTTTCTCGTGTCCTTTTTCTTTACTAAGTGGTAGCTAATCCCACCTTTAAATTCACCCAACTACTCCAATCTTTCCCACTGCATCCTGCCTTCAATAATTTGACAATTATCTCTTATCAATCGTTCCGTTTCCCTTTTCCGTGAAAAACACTCCACTCTCCCGCCATCTACAGAACTTCCTTGTGCGTTTTTTTATTTACCAAGCTTACTGTTTCATTCTACCCCCTGCATCGCGAAGGTCTCCAATGTATTTATGTCCTCTTTTATGGTTCCCGTTTCGCACCCTTCTGGACTACTACTTCAACCTACATTTTCCTGGAACCCTTCTCGATGCCTTTCATCATCTGTTTGTATCTATCTGTTCTCAGGAAGATGTTTGTATGTAATCTTCGCTCAAACATGAATAGCCTTACATTGAAACCTGGTTCAAGGGAACTCCAAATATCGTTTATTAAGAAGGAATTTCACGATTTTTATCTAATAAAAAATAGGAAATTTCTATAACGATTTATCAAAGCATGTATTTTCGTTATGTTGTAATCTTTGAACGTTCTAAGATCTTCTAGGCTAAATTCACGTTTAAATTTGGATTTAAAGCTAAATTTAGATTGGTTACATTTGGTAAATTCTATTGCAATCGTTCAAGAATTAATCATTACAATAGAATAATAAAATACACAGATGGAAAGCTGTATTCAAATTCTCCATTCCCAACTTCAAAATAAGAAGATAAAATTTCGGTAGCGTAATTTTATCGTAACAGAATTTCAAGTATGTTTCTACTTAAAATTTCTGCTTTTGGCTTCGAATTATTTCAAATTCAATTGCTATTTCGTGAGTGAAGAGATTTAACAGAAACCGATTGAGGGAAGATCAAAGTACCCATTAAGTTCATTAAAGTTCGAGACATGAGAAGATAGCGATTAAGTTGCACGAAATTCATCCACAACTGTTCGTATATTTCGGTCATGAATTTGGTCTATATATGAGTATCTAAGAGTCATTTTGCAAGTCTTATATACATATGAGTAATTACTGCACATGAATTCATTCAAGTAATTGAGCTCATGTACTATTTCGGCATATTTATTTGAATATTTAATTATTTTCCTATTAGCTTAATTTCCCATTTAGGGCAAAGGAAGCAGAAAATAATACGCATGGAGGAAATTCTAAGTACGACACTAGGACTTTTCAGCATCCAATGTTTAACTTAGTACGTTTTAACAGTAATTACTTCGAATTTAATATCAAATTAACCATCCATTCGTTGCCAAAATATGGAATGAGGCATTTACGTGTTACAGGAAATTATGTCCTTAATTCTGCTTCTAAAACGGCAATAATTGTATTTACAATAGCTGATGTTCCTAATAGTAAATTATAGCTTAATTTTCCTATTACTTTTGTATTTCTTCAGCATTAATTTTGTTCTAATTGCATAATGCAGTTTATGTATTTGCATTATGTTATGAATGAAATTAACATAAATGTACTCCTATAGACATTTAGCAACAATCATGAGAGAGATTTCGCCATAAATGTTTCAGTAAAGCAGTCGAATCGTTAACCAGTGGAGAAAACTAGAAGTAAATAAAGCAGAGTTATTCTCCAATCTTTAATACCTTAATAATTAATAAATTGTCTCTATTAATAACGTTTTCTAAGAGAAATAGGCCAATTTTATCCTTATAAGCTATTTTTATCTAGTGCTGACGGATGGATTTAAAATATAATTCACGTTTAAGGAAAACTAATACTGCTAAACTTTTAGAAAACAGTAACTTAAGGCGGATAGGATTGGATATAAATCTGTATTCCTCCATAAAATTAACGATTTTCTAAACTTGGGTCACACTACATATCTACCGAAAATGAAAAATAAATCTAAAAAGTTATAGAGATGGAAATAAAGACAGAGTAGTGTATAGGCGATATAGAATGTTTCTCAGGAGAAAGCTCTGGAAATAAATGGAAAAATACTTCTTTCAGCGAGGGAATAAAGGGATAAATATATCCTTTTAACTCGAGAGCAGATGAAATAAGGAAACAAAGCGTATGAAATTCACGTCTAAGGTCTGACGAACTAAAAGAAGTACGAACTTTTCTTTGAGCCACAGAAAAAAAGACCAGAACATTTTATTTCTATACCACTGAGAAACTTGTTCTTTGTGGAAGCAGAATAAAATGCTGGGTGTGGTTTAGACGTAGGGTTATGTGTTAGAGTTATTCGGATAGAAGGAAAGGCTACTTTATAGGAGAATAAGGCGAAGTGAGTTGTAGAAATGATTTGGCGACAGAAAATATAAATAAATGTTGTTCGACACATTTTTTCGAGTGGGAAATGAAAAAGTTGATCGTATGAGGAAAATCCTACTACCCTCTACATAGAATAGAAACTCATAGAAGCTGAGGAAAGGAAATATATGAAATGAAATGGATTAGGTACTACAGAAAGGAAAAAATTGATAATTTGAACGAAGATCAGTCTGACTTGGATAATAAATTTCCGTGAAGCGTGAAAATGATTGAGGAAAATGTCTTAAATTTAGATCTTATTCCCAATTTCCCTCAATTTTCGTCCTCATTGGGAACAAAAGAGTTTCGATTTGATTTGCCCATAAGCTTCTGGTTTTACGCCAATCACAAGAGGTTTTCATAATATTTACGTCCCAAAGAAATAAAACGGAGACCAAATTTCAACATCTTGCAACTACCTTCACTTATCTATCTATATATATAAAGCAGAAATTCTGTGGGTTTGTGTGTTTGTTTGTCCGCGATTGGAGTCCACACCGTTTGTCCGATTTGCATCAAACTTTGCGTAGGTGTTCTCCGTGAGCCGGAAGGAAGTACCGTCAACTTTTCATTCGCAAAATTTGCTGGGTTTGAACCAACATCGTTCAGATAGATTTCCATAAGAAATACACGTAAAGTTCGATTTTATCGATTGCAGACTATTTATTTTGCAAAATTAAATTAGAAGGAATAGTCGCATAAGATCGAGATAAGTACCAAAAAAAGGGAAATTGAATACAGATTCTTATTATTGTCGTAGAATAAAGCTTTCGTTTCAAAATTGGGAGAATTTAGATAAAATATGCCAATATTTTGTAAAATTTTGAGGTTGTAAACAACCCGTTCCCATGACGACCAATGCGATTGTTGATTCCGAGTTCAGGCATTTTCTCATAAGAATGCGTTTGTATTTTGGCCCATTTAGAAGCAAATGACGACATGAAGAGGATGAAAATTTTCAGAGATTTTAATTATATCAGTCACGAACAATTTGTAGTGATGAATTACAGCAACAAACATGCGTAGTACCGTAATAAATTAGTGGATATGGAGGAGTAACTTTTTATTTATCATTTCGGACTGTTGACAGTTATACGATTAAAGTTACCAGAATCGGAATTTGAAAATCTTGCAAACTTAACCATTACTTTGAGACATGTTAATAATAAGAGGGAAATTCCATAATGATTCACATTCTTATTGTTGATTGTAGATTTCGGCCTCGAACTTTGATTAGAAACTTTTTGTTTTCAATAACCTGTTCCATTGGACTAAACTAAGATGCAAGATGTTATTTTCTCTTATGTACAAATAAGTATACTATATTTAACCCGACATCTATTTTCCCCGTTGAGAATCAACGGGCACTTCAGCTAGTATATTTATAAGTTCTAAATGCTAAATAATTTGATATCCCTCTACATAGAGGAAGTCTAAGATATAAATTTTTTTGTTCTTTAGTGTATTTTTAATTTTAGTCTTTATTGGGCGAAATTGAACAAGTTCAATTTAATTCTTTATGTAACAGTCTGAAATTATTATTATACGAATACTATATTTAATATAACACGACATGAAATGACTTATTTCCCATCTTACAGCGATATCTTTATATATGAAGGTTTCGCCGAGGGCGTTTGTTCTTTTACAAGATCATCCTCACTACTTATTCTTCCTACGCCATCGTTATTCTAAAAATTCAAAGGAAAATTTATCCATTAAGATGTTGTAGAAATAGCATATTTTGTAGAATATTTAACTATTACCTCCATGCACAAATGTTTATCCATAGCAATAAAGAAATCTCCAAATTAAGCTGTAATTTCAGGTCCGTAAAAGCACCACCTCCATTATTGTGCACGAAATAAATCTTGAACTTTTCATGAAATTTCATTTTAGTACTTTACTACGAAATAAGGAAGGAGAATCAATTCACAAGACAGACAGTCTTTGAAACTACATGCATATTTCTTGCATAAGTCTTTCTCGAATTTTCCATCCAGATGGTCCTTTCTCTCATCACGTTAATATGCATCTTACGGAAGTTGATTTACCCTGAAACATTGCGAGTCATACATCAACCGCACATCGCAAAAAGGCTCAGTTTCTTGAATTTGCATTTTCGGCGGGTCCTAGGGATCTTTGAAAAACCCTCGAGAAGGAATGGGGAGGCCAGTGCGTTCCATTAATGAAGGCAGTGGCCAACTTGAGGTCGAGGCACCTTTTTACATGGGAAAGGGATGCAAACGAGAAGGCAGTCACAAAGCGAAGCAGACAGTGTAGTCAAAAGAGAGAAATGAGTGTGGGAGAGGCGGCATTTGAAAGCAAAATGAGGTTGGAGTGGGGAAGGGGCATGTGTTTGACTAGAGAATAGACGGCTTAAGGGTCTTGGAAAGGTTGCTATGGTTAGACTAGAAATGACCGTCCATCTCATGCTTTGTTTCACATATTCGACATTCACCACGTTTATCTGCAATCACTTCATGAAATTATTAGCCATCCTCAATCGAACCTCGCGTTTTCAAAGGGCAAGGGATGGTAACTGGATTGAAAACAAACACTTTTTCATAAAACTGACTTTTTTTACCGTAAATAATTAATATTAAACCTTAGGAAAAGAGAATATTTCCCACATGACTCTTATTGTTAGTTCTTTCTTCCCAAAGTAGACATTCGACTTTCTTCCATAGAATTCCGAAATGGGAAATTAATTTAAACGAAGTATTAATCACAGAGTATTTATCATGCAATTATCTGTCATGTATTTGTATAATTTCTCGGCCTATTAGAATTAAGTGACGCATTTTGTTTACCAACTACGTTCCTAAGCTTATAATACAACGCAGTTTTTTTAAATAAAAAAATAAACATTAGCAGTGTCTAAACAAAAAGCCAAAAGTTAGCCTAATTTTAATATTCACCACTTTTCAAGCATAAATGAGATCTGCGTCCGCTCTTTGATTTAAGAACACACCAAATTTAAGGAATTTTAAATATTTCAGCTCAAAAACTTTAATCCACGAAAAAAGTCGTTTTACTAATAGCTGAAGGAAAAAATGGATGGGATATTAAGAGATTAACCGTGAAGACATGTTTTATGCGCATTTGTACGCAACTATCCATTTTTAAACGAAAAAGTGTAGTAGAAATTGGAAAAGCCTAAGAATGATAAGCTTTCCTCTTTATGTACGGGGAAATGAAAAGGTATTGCATACCCTTGTAAACCATTCCTGGAAATCTATTTCATAAAGTACTTCATTCAAACTACTTCAGCATGGGTTTAAAGAGCGAATGCTTAACCAACTCTCTATACTCTTGCATTGGATTGAAGGGGAAAGAGTTAAGCCAACGTATTTCAAGTGATTACCCTAGCATATTTCATCAATTATCAATAAAGACAGAAGTTTAAGAGATTAATGAATAGCAATTTCAAATTTCGATGTCAATTTACACTCAAACAAGTTTTGCCCTTCTGTTACGTCATATACATTCTTCGGGCCGATATCCAATTTACAAAAATATAGATATTCTAGTTAACTATTTACTTCCACTTCTTGATTATGCATACTATTTCGCTAGATCCAGGCTGACTATCTATTAACCATAGTGAATACGTGACAATAAATTGAGCGTTGCAAGTGTTGTATTTTATCACAGGTACAACAGCCAGGTCTTTAACAACACTGTTACACAGGACTATTTTGCTGTAATATCCAAAAATAATTTATTGAAACTGGCTCGACCATGGTTTCGATGCTTAGCGTCATATGAAAGGAAATACTCGTGAAAACATAAAATAAAGTCAAAAAAAGTGATATACTCTCTATAAAGTATGTACTTGTATTCTGTTTTCACTTGTATTTCCTTACTTTATGATGATGCTAAGCACCGAAACCGTCGCGTCAGTTTCAATAAATTATTTGTGGATACAAATAAATAGTTCTGTGTAACCTTTTGTTGTTATCATGGAATTTTTCCAAGTTAAGGTCGAAACCATTCATTGTGGCTAGGTCTTTTATTTACACCATTACTTAAGAAATTGAGTGCGTTTGACGTAAACACTGTATGAAAGAAATTAGTTGAATAGTCGATTTAGTTATTAGGATTAAAACTAACTAATTTATATTTCAGGTTTTTGGTACATCGCTAATATCCATAGCCACAAACTTAAATTAGAGGCAAACTTTATTCCGTAGAAATCACACCGCATAAATAGAAATCGAACACTTTGATCTTTCGCCAAACGATTCCACAAACGCGAATGGAAACATTTGTTGTTTACAGAACAACTCTACTCCCGAACGAGTCAACCAATGTTCATTATTTGGTTTAAACGTAACACTTTCATGACCAATCAAACAGTTTATGGTCAGAATGAGGCAATCTGGTCGGATAGAGAGCGCCGCACTTTCACAAAGAGAAAAGAGATTTCAACGACCCGATTAAACCCCGCATTATCTAAATTCATAACCATGCCGCAATTGCTCGTTATGATCATCCCGAGAATGTATAAGCTCAATCGGGACTATCCTGCAGTTGGCACTTTTATACGGCGGCTCGGGAAAAAAGCTAGACATTCAATTGTCTTCCGGAAGACGGTTTCTATTCTTAGGAGAAACCGTCAGCAACAATATAATTTTTTTCGGAAGCCACCCACGGAGAATGAGGTCAAAATAGGGTAAAACGCGTAGTTCCACAAATTCGGTGGAATGACGTTTGAATTCAAATGGAAAAGTGTGCATGACCGCAATACCGAAGCGCTGTGCCGCGTCCGTGCACGGCTGATCGCGATCACTAACGAGACGGAGTGCACTTGAAACGTGCAGCGTGCTTCCGTAATGATAAATAGAACGCAGAGCCAAAGATACAATGAGAAACAATGCTCCCCTTCACTGCGGCGACAGTTAAATAATCTCTCTGAGCACAGCGTGCAAATTAACGACTGGAATGGTTTTAATAGCCGTAAATATTTCGTTGAGTGGATAAAGGGAAAGGGGCGGATGGACACAATAAAACGCGGTCTAGGTTTCATCCATACACCTTCATATTCTATAATAAACCACGCTA
Organism: Ladona fulva; assembly: GCA_000376725.2. Classification (NCBI taxonomy): domain Eukaryota; kingdom Metazoa; phylum Arthropoda; class Insecta; order Odonata; family Libellulidae; genus Ladona; species Ladona fulva. Next base: position 522,383 of record KZ308399.1, read on the forward strand.
ATAACTGCATCACTCCCCATTTAGTCAAACTAATTCTCGTCATCGCTAACCTTCAAAAATGCAAACATGCTCACAAGAGCGTCAGAAGCATAGATGCCAATTCACTGTTTTGAAATTTCGCTGGATGCACCCATAAAAGCAGCTAAACAGTCACTTAACTCAAGAAACATATCGCTAAAAAGTATAGTAGCTTACATTTGCTACTATAATTTAAATGTCAGTTCATAAATTACACAAATTAAATGTATTATAAGAGTATCAAGTATTTCGCCAACTGAATTTAATGTTAATTAAATTTTAAATTTTAGTCAAATGTGCTATGTGAAGAGTATGTTAAGGATGGCAAACGTAATACATGCTTCATATAGTTCTACGACGTTTTATCCTCATAGTCTGAGGAGTCGCTAAACCAGAACAAATGTCGCTAAAGGAAGGAAGAATTAGCTAAAAATAGCTACAAAATCGCTAAATTGGAAACTATGGTCAGAAGGCACAAAGTCAGAAGATGTTTTGTATAATTGAATCAAAAATCAAGCGATCTAAAAAACCTTCATAACAACGTATATAGTTATCTGGTAGGTTAATTTTGATTCAAAACTTTCCATCTCCCTAGAAAATCGGATAAATTTACCTCTATCTTTGTGAAGTAGCAATTCCCTACATTAGTGGTCATCAGAGTTGTAAAACTTTCCTTTGAACTGCAGGTAAATCAGATGCTTCTTTAGTCAGAAAGCTCATACATTAGAGTCCATCTCTCGCTGCTTTAACTTTGGATGCTTGCGATGGACAAATTAAATCAGCAAATGAACCAAAGTAGTCAACGAGGATAATAGGAAATTTAACTCACATTGAGATAATTTGCAATAAAATGTTAGGGGTATAATAATTTAGTTAATTGGAGCTTTGACTTTTAAAGCACATATGGACTTCGTAATAAAACAATTATACTTTCCAATGCGTGATTAATTAAAAATAATCTCTCTCTTTCAAAATTCACGAACATGAGATGTAAATGGCATCGATGAGAAAGAAAAGATCTTTATAACATTTATCTTGCATAGTTAATACCCATATTCAATATATTCCAAAAAATAAAGATCCTTTCTTATTGGAAAGCATTAACGACTGAAACCTGTCATTAGTAAATCAGATAATTAGCAGTAACCGGACGAAATTAAGGCAGTGGCGATGATATATAATTATGAAAACCCTTATTATAATTTAAAGCAGAACACCCTGAAGAGTTTTCCATTTCAATAAGACTCTCATTCCTCTATAGTCCACCACTCTATCAAATGAGATACCGAAGGAGTTAATTCAATAAGGTAATTAAGGGGTGGGGTCCATTAATAACTACTACGATAAATCAGTGAGCGTCACTCAGATGCTCCAGGACACAAGATGGGAATCTTTGGAAGTTAGAAGATTTCAACAAAGGATCAATTTACTGAATAAATTCTGAGAAATCACGTTCAGAGATGATATAGCAGATATAATACGTTCACCATGCTACATAGGCCGTCCCGATAATGCGGGAAAGATCAGAGAAATAGATGCTAGAAACAATCGATTTAAGAACTCATTTTTCCGCGAACGATGCGCGAAAATAATCGATTAAGGAAATAGAGTCATGGTGCATGCACCCCCTGCCACTAAAGGCGGCTTGCAGGGTACTCACATAAACATAGACATAATTATCCAAAAAGAGATGTTAGGAAAAGGGTGAAAGGTGACTGCACGTAAAGGTGTTCACTTACGAAAATTTCCAAGAAGAAACTGATATAGACAAAATTCTGACGGGGCCTGGACTCGAACCCGGATTTCCCACGAGTCCCGGTCCTGTCAGACTTGCAATGGAAGAGATTTTTGTTGAGAGCGAGATTTAGAGTAAGTTTCAACATCTACTGGATATTAATAAATGAGTTGAGTATTAGAGCAAACTTTTTATATAAAGAGGCGTTGGAGAGATTAATAGACAAAATATGACGGAGAAAACAGTAGAGTAAAATTAGCAAAGATATGAAAACGACTTGCACTACCAAATTTTTCCATTTTAAAATAGTATGGTATGGCATTGTCGAAAGTGCTTCGACAGCTATGATCATTCTGCACATGTGAGCTCCCAACGGGGATCGAACCCGAGACAGTTTTCAGTGAAGTCGAACACATGGAACTATTCACATTAACACACGGCTAACCCCATTTTTATATTTCTAATGTATACTTGAATTCTCGGTCTAATTTATGATCAAATTTATTCTTGAATTCTGCCTGTATAATTCATACTTAAATTCACTGTATAATTTATACTTGAATTCTCTGTATGATTGAAGCTTAAATTCCCTCTCAAAAAATAAAAATGAGCTACTTCGAGAACTTTTGGAAAAAAATCGGTGGTTTACTATCTAAGGATGAATAAACAAGAAAAAATCTGTTAGCTTTCAACGTTTTCCTTAGTCTACCATGCCTTAAGACCATGTCCATCTTTTAAGGAAGATTTTCCCCTCCTAATCTTACGTTCTTTCCGAATGAAGCTGGAGACAATTTTCGCCCGAGCCTCTAACAATCGGATTATGTAACCTTTTCGCTACAAATGGCAGCAATAAAGTCTCCTTGTATACATATCTGTCTCAGACTCTAACGATAATGAAGTTAGAGAACTCTGAGGATCTCAGAAGACGCCGTCATTTTTGCTTCTTTTGTTGTCCTTGGAGGAAAGGGGTCCTCGGGATGAAGATATCCCCAGATATATCTCAGCGAAGGCATCTTTTTCAGTCAAAAGATCGCGCTGTCAAGATTTAGGGTGCACAATGGACGAAGAAGAAGAGATATACAAAAACAGAACGGCAGTTATTGCTCCCTCATCGCGTCAACTTGTCAGTTTCCCGGAACACATGGGGAGCTTTCGGTAATTGGATTATCTATCTCGTGAAGGAAGTGGAATTTCAAATTCCGGGTAATTATTCCTCAAGAACCGCTCCACGCATCTTAAGCAATGCCTCTTCCGTCAGTTAATTCCAAAGTTTCACTTATTGTATGCTTGTTTATCAGTTATAATATTTAGAAAACTAGTAGAGCATCTATAGATATGTTGTCTTTAATATAGCCCCCTGCCACACGTCGAAAGGCAGCTTGCAGGGTATTTATGTAGATGTACAGAATGTTTATGCTAATTTTCGGTGAGTAATTGCCATTGCGGCAAATTATATGTCGATGATTTGTATCGATAGATAATGGTCTCTTTTAGGTGCATGACCAGTAGTACGACTCTCTTAATTGTTTTCTTCATGTCTTGGTCGAAAATGTAAGTATCTTAAATAAGATACTTACATTTTCGACCAATGCAATTCGATACCAATTTCGACCGGTGCAATCAAATAACTAAATGAACAGGAAATTACAGCCAAGCCATCATTTAACGTCTTAATTCCTTATATTTTGTTCCTTATTATTTTATGTTTATAGCTTTATTACAATAACTCAATAACAAATTTCGCAATGTAGCATCGATTTATCATTATCTTATAAATAAAGTAGATGGCTATGTTTCTTTGTATGTTCGCCGTTAACTCTAGAGCCAGAAGTTTCCCATCCTTCAAACTATAAAGATTGTTAAATGTATTCCCAGCGCAGGATATAGGCTGCCTTTAATATGCCCAATGGTGTCCGGTTCGATCGCTGAAGTGTAAAAGTATTCCCTTGAGAAATACATGCTACGAGGCTGATTTCATCTTTTGCAGGCTTAACTTCTTTTGCAAAATATTTGGAGATTATTTGCTGGAAGAAATCGAGAGAACCACAAAAAGAAGGGAAATCGAATAAATATTCCTATTTTGGTCGTGGAATATTGCTTAATATTCTAAATTGTTGATAAAATTTACGAAAGAATGTTGATAAAATTTACGAAAAGTTGGAAACATTTTGAATTTGTGAACAAACCACCGTAGTTATATTAACAGGTTTTCGATAACTGAGATCATTCTGATCATTTTCAAATATGGGCTCCCACCGGGAATCGAATTTGGGATCGTTTTCTCCATAGGCGAACGCGCTACCCACTTGGCTATCCGGTAGCCCTACAGGCCGTCTCCCTGACGACCGAGCCAATTGTTGAATCCGAGTTCATGCTTTTTCCCTAATACGTGGTATGTAGGTCCATTTAAAGGTAATGATAAGAATCAATGATAAACTATACGAAGAGGAGGCTAGCTTAACATCTTAAATTTACGATGACTAATCGTAGGGTCAGATTTACAAGCAATTGAGATTGTTTCCTAATATTTTCGATTTTGGTTATTAGAAGGTGAACAAATAGTATTGCATTCTCACGATAAAGGATACGAGAAAACAAGATATTCATCAGTAAAGAGATAAAAATTTTTTGGGGGATGTATGGAGATATGCAAAATTGAGTGTACAAAGGAAATTCCTTCATGTGTTCAACGAAATGGCTACCGTGTGGGTTTACATCGGTATTCTTTATGTAGGACATAATTTGGTCAATTTCTGTGTCTTTGTTAAAATAAATCCTTCGATTACATATTCCACACACACAGAAGTAATGTTTTCCCATAAATATGATCTCATAAATGATGGAGCGACAAAAGGTGCTCTTCATTGAGTGATAATTATTCTTCCGTTTCTTTAGTTACATCAACTATCTAATGCTTTCTTGATGGGCTTTTAAGTAGAAATTAGCCAAATATTATTTCCCGTTCATAATCAGCCGGAAGTTCGGCTTAGTTTTTTTACGGAACTGAAATTTAGGTAATGACGAAAAAGAGAGCGGTAGTCCAAATCGTGACTTCAGCCGTGCGCGGGCGTTTGACGATTGATGGTTGCGATAGCAAAACTCAGAGATGCGAGAAGTGACGGCTGCGAATCCTGTGAAAAGTGGATGTGTATGGTGGAGTCTAGTAGAAGAAAACACTCCTGAATCTCTTCGTACTATCACCCTTAAAAACCCAGTAATAATTCTCGTTGAAAAGGTTCAAAATAGATGCAAAGTGTAGGTCGAAATGAAATGGAATGTAGTTATCTTTCGTAAAACTTGTCAGTTTAGGGTGGAAACGAAGAAGAGAATAAAATGAAATGATCGAACATTCATCATTAGAACTGTCTTTTGTAGTACTCTAAAATGAAACAAACATCATTTGTCGTATATGCTTAACAGCAGATTAGAATCAACATCAAATATATCTCGCTGTCTGATAACATAAGCAATTTCCTCTATCTCGCTTGATCATTTTTTTATCCATACAAGAATAATTTGTGAGACAAGAAATCATGAAGGTCCTGATCAAATTCCTTTTTGTTAACAGTCAGTATTGAAACTACTGTTGCCTTTATTTAGAAATAACTTATATTATGCTGATATATGTTAATGTTGCGCGCACAAAGTAAAAATAGGTTAGCAATTTACTGTTTGTAGCAATGGCTTGTCACACTACTATCTGAATATAAAGTTAATACAGTAGTACCTAGGTTAACAACGGTAATGCTATCCAAAATGGTCGTCGTTAACGAAAGCCATCATTATCCAAGGCGCGATTTTCCAGAACCATTCTACATGTCAAATATGCAGATAAAACTCATTATAATATGGTGCATATAATTTATACGATTATATATGCAACAAAATTTATCATTAATAAAATGAATAATCATAAAATAATTATTTAGTCGTCAATCTTCACCAGAAGGCTTCGTAAACCAAAGGCTGCGTCGTTAACTGAGACAAATTTGGATCACAAGCACACATCGTTAAACACATACGTTGTTAACTAAGGCTGTCGTTAACCACTGTATATATAAAAGGAATTTAAGCGTAAGAAATAACGAAGAACAAAAAAGAGCCACTGGCTCGTCTGCTGTTATATAGGATGGCATGTGAGTCATGTACCTACTTATGAAAACTCATGGAGAAATTTTTTTCTTCCGTATTCTATAAGAAACGGATTTCATAATGGAAAAGCTTCCGAAAATATTGAAAGCCGTCGGAATTAATCACGTCCATCGATTACTATTCTACTTTGATATTTCCCTTCAAATTCATTTTCAACTCAAAGGACATTCAAGAACGATTCATTACGATCCATTTAATAATATTCGACGGAAAATTAGCGCATTAATCTGAAAATTCATCTAAAGCGGAGCACTTCCGCCTGTCAGAGCCTCGCTCCTCGCAATTTTCATTTTCCCCACCCTCGAATATTTCTTTCGGATCCATCCAATCCCTTTTCGCACATATCATAGTCGTTCACGCTTCAATCGGAGAAAACATTACGCAATTTCGACAGCGCCCGGATAAAGAGTACCACCAATACTTCGAGCGCAAGGAAATTGAACTCTCGAGGCGCCAATTAACATTTCCCTCGCTAGCTACTTCGGTGCATAATCGCCGGATAGGGGACAAATTAGTCTTCCGCGAAGTTCGCGAATAACTCCCGGATTGGGCGAAATTCATTTGTGCCCCGTCTTGTCTTGAATGTGCCCCCTCGCGGCCCCCGTCACCTGTCTCTTCCTCACATCGGCGCACACTCCCCGCATTTACACAGCCCTCAATCGAATATCGCGGGGCTTTTCCACATCTTTAGCTCCTTTTCGCTCTCTTTCACCGCCGCTCCCCACTCACCCAATCAGGGCTGCCAACTCAACTGACATGCCACCGCATTTTATAATCCAATCGGGAACTTTTTCTAATATGCTCCGGAGATTTTTCGTGGATAGGAAAATGTTTTTATCCCTTTTCCCGATCTCCAGAAACTCGCTCTCTCGCTCCGAAAATTCGGTGATTTATCATAGGCGAAAGTGGACTCAGCCAACAGGTCGACTGCGGTCGAAGTGTCTTTCGAGAAAGGGATTTCGATCAATCGCAGACCGGGAGATAGGACTAATTATGAAAACTTAGGAAAAATTATAGAATGATATATCTATCGCCAGCTAATAATGAAAATTAGAGAAAAATGTTGGTGTTGAAAACTGTTTCCATATATTTCAACAGAATTTTCGTGAAAGCTAAGTCAAATCGTTTTCCTTTTCTCTTTCTGCCTCATACGAAGTTAATTATAACAAAAATATTTTGACGGTAAAGATTTAATATTTTATCTTTAAAGATGTACTAAATGACTTCATAGCTACTATAAATGATTACTCTATCTAAAATCATAAGGTTAAGGAGTCCTAGAGGATTACTTACGTAATGAAATCGTAGCTTCAAACACCAACCTCGTGAAATACGTGTATTCATCAATTACCCACACTATAAAATGGGTGTTTTTGGATCTACAGTTTATCACATCCTAAATATGTTACTAAAGCGGTTTAATCCGCTTTCGAAGTGAAACACAGTTAATAAAACTGTTGTTTCAAGTTTGGTATCAGTAGTAGTAAATTCAAAAGTGCTTCGACAGCTGAGGTCATTTTGCACGTCGGCTCTCACCGATAATCGAACCCAGGACCGCTTTCACCGAAGTAGAACGCGTTTCCCACTTGCCTATCCGGGAGCCCACGAAGAAATAGCTTAATGTAATTACGATTTAGCTATCCGTTTCCTTCCAAAACTGAAACAAGAGATGAAAATAGATTTTCTTCAAGTTTTGAAGTTAAAAATAATAAAACTAACTGCTTTATAAAAGAATTTCATTGTGAAATGTTTGCAATGTTAGCTAACGTGCATTATTTGAAGTGATCTTTAAGATGTTCGCAGTGTGTGTTTCCGAAATGAGGAAACCATGGAACAACACCGACCCGGCTACAGACCCGAGAAACTTTTCTGCATGCAATACCTATGTTTTAATTTTGAATTCACAAGAGAAGTAGTTATCGACTAAAATGATGTATCTAGATTGTTTCTCATCCCTCAGAAAAACCAAGACTGCATTCATATGTCCAAGTCTACTTCTCTTTCACTTCTATTATAATATAGTACTTTTATAACATTTTAAACATTTTTATCAATTACATGGATTGTANGTATTAATAATTATAATAATTAATATTAATTTTCTAGAAAAAAACGTTTAGTGGAAAAAAGGGTTCGAGGTGACTGTGTAATTAAAGGTGTGTACCTAGGAAAATTCCTAGGCAGATACGGACCTGAAAAGTCTGACGGGACTCGAACCCGAGTCACTTAGTTCACGGTTGGTTGCTACGACCAGACTTTTTTCTCGTCGGATTCTTCTTGAGGCGTTTAGAGAAGTTCGAGTTAGCATTTGGGGCCTAAATGTTGTCTTTTATATGTTAAAAGAATAAACCAACACGGAGAGCCAAAAATTAGGACGGTAAAAAGTGATATTATAAACTTGAATATTAGGATAAGTTCTCTGGATAATGACCTATTGGAATTTAATCTATTTTGTATTAGGTAATAACAACCAAAAATGCTCCAGAATCAAAGCTTTAGTGCGCCACAAGATGGTCTTAAAGAAATAGAAATTTGAAAATGAAACCTTTCGTAGGTGTTGACCACCTCGAAGTTCCGAGAAAGTCGATCCGATTTTCCTCACTTTCTTTCTCTTTAATAAAAACGTTGGCGGCGGCGAAAAACAATCATTCGCATACCGAAATCATCGAAATTCCATTTACGCTAATCCAACCTATTCTCTTTCTTGATTAACCATTCATTGGAAAAGTTTCGGAAACCTGCAAACTGACGGAAATGCAAATCAACCCCGTTGTACTGAGGAGATCTCACTTTTGAAGGTGAATTTCACGCTGTATTTAAACTCACGAGCGGAAAATAAGCAGACTGAAGTTCGAATAGATAATATTCATGTATGCCCCCAGATACAATAACAAGTACGAATCTCTCTAAATTATTCACGTCTCATATAAAATCACTATTAAACTTGATGTTAAAAATGAAGGTATATTAGTAAGGATAAAAGAAAAATTAATCTATTAATTTTTCATTTCTTTTTATTTATATTTCCAGGGCCATCACAAACATCAATTTAATCGACAATCACAGGAGAAGCGTGAACAGTAACAATAAAACAAACACAACCGTTCCCTAACCAGAAAAATCCGATTAGCCGAGATTCGAACCCGAGTTGTACGTCTCCATCACGGCCGGTGATTGTAGGACCAAATAATTACGTTTAGAAAGACTTGAAGATGAATTTGCCTTAAAAATTCTCATTTCTTGATGCGTGTAACCAAGGAGTTTAAAAAAATATAATAGTTGCTACACAGAATATTTTTACGTAAATAAGAAATAATAATAATTAATACACAAATTGCGTAATTGCTCTACTTTCTACTAATATTTCAGCGCAAATATATCGTTTCAATTACAATTCCCTAAGTAAAGACAAATCAAATCTCAATACTAGTAGTAGTATTGTTAAACGTGCTTCGACTGTTGTCATTTAACGCGTAGGCCCCACTGGGAATCGAGCCCGGTGACCGCTTTCACCGAAGTCCAACGCGTAACTCACTTGGCTACCCGGGAGCCTCAAATCCCAATACTACGAATTAATAGAAACAAAGCGCAATCGGACAAAAGAGGTCAGATGACTTCTCATCGAGTCTAGTGTCAATCGTAGTCGCTAATACAGGGCTATAAAATCCGCAAAGAAAACTCTTATTTACTGATACTGTTAAATTAGATACACTTAGGTCGGCCTTTACGAACGCACTATTGATTAGTAATCAAAATTTGGAAAGAACTTGTCGATCAAATCCCCTAATTGATGGGCGTCGACTTTTCGATTGACCGACTGATTATTTCACTCGTTTAGCCCATCAATCATCTGACAACCAATCCAGAGATCTTTACAGCGATTCATTAACTACAAAAATAAATAAAACAACAAAACGAATTAAATAAAAACAATCCGAGGGAGATAGAGCACGGACGAGGCGAAAAAGAGGGAATTCTCGCGAACATTTTAGCGAACGGAAATAGTCAACGAGGTGAGGAGAACGTGCTCAAGAGAGAGAGAGAGAGAGAGAGAGCAATGGGCGCGGAAGCAACGAAAAGTGAAGCGCGAAACTTGGGGAGAAGTCAGCTCGGGAAAGGTGGCAGCCCTGCTTCACCCCCACCCACAAATCGTTCCTAATTTCACGCCAAAATCCTCCACGCACTCATTCATTTCCCCTTCAAGCGCACTTCGGTTCGACATTTAATTAATCTCGCTGTGAGAAGGGGAGCGGAAGGAGGAGAGAATGCAAAAAGAGAAGGGAGGGAAAGAAACTTTTACATCCGGAGGAATGCAACCTCAACCCATTCTACTACGTTATAAGAATTCATACTTTATTCGGTCACTCCGCGATGTACTTCTCATTTACTCTTGACGAAGAATGTCCGAAAAATAGTACTGGGGTAGTTAACTCCATGGCTACACAGGAGTTGTTATACATTGCCTGCTGAGGGGTACCCAAGGGGGTGGTTTTGGGGGTTCAACCCCCCTATGAGAAGAGATCCAACGAAAGCGGCGAGAAGATGGCCTCTCGCAAGTATGCCATACAAACACCGCTGAAGAGTCGCAGGGTATACATGTTAAAATAAATCCGTTTCTCTTTTCATCACATTTTGGGTGGAATGGGCTAACATAGCCTAGTGGCAACTCGTTCGACTTCGGTAAAAGCGGTCCCGGGATCGATTCCCAGTGGGGGCCTACGTGCAAAATTACCTAAGCTGTCGAAGTACTTTTAACAATATTACTACCTACTAATTTTGGGTGCAAGTATTCCTACCCTTGGATTGTTGGAAGTGTTTACTCCATCGCTATAAACCCTTGGAACAAATCCTTGCCATGCTCCCCTGATTGCCAACCTCACTGAGGTTGGGGTTTAGTCACCTACTCCAGCAACACTAGGGACGAATCCTGGTTTGGAAATAGTTGTGTGTCAGAGTAAATGAAAGGGTAAATCGTAAGAGTGGTCTTATTATGCTGAAATTCGCCGAATGAAGTGATCATCGTTATATTGAACCGTAACTTCTCCTACGGATGCGTGAATTTTATGTCATAAAGGGTACATTAGAGGCTTAACAACACTCACCAAGCAGTACGTCAGAGGATGGAATTCGCGTTTGGAGACAGCGGTCTCAAAAGACAACGGTGATAAAAGCTCCGAATTATCGATTTCTAAGATTTCTAGGATTTCGTCAACGGAATATTACAGAATCTGAGAAAAGAGCGTTAGAAGCAATGGAGATGCTGTAGAAGAGTTATCAGAATACGTAAAATGGATAGATTGTGTAAGTAATGAAGATGACCTTGGTAAGGCAAGCGAAGAGAGGCCTGTGGAAAACGTAAGTTACTGAAGGAAATGGATCGGGCACTCTCTATAAGGCACGATGGTCCACCGAAGACGGCGTTGAATGGGATGGTGAAAGGGATAATTTATAGAAGGAGTGAGTTATGAAAGGTAGGAAATGGTTAGTGTGAATGTTGGGAATTATGAAGGAATAAAATGATTGGCTGAAGACTGAACTTAGCCAAAGCTGCCGAGGTGCTATTTTATTTTTGAGAATATTGCACGGCGAAGCCTTAACATTAACTAAGGAGTGTCTATACTCGGTTAAACCATCGCTAAAACGTTCCTTAAAATAATTAACTAATTATATATACATTATTCTCCACGAAGCTCTACTATATTTAGTGATACGTGGAGAAATTTAATCACGTTTAATCCAAAGAAAAACACGACTACGTCAATAGACAGTTTTCTGTGTAAGGAGCCACGGTTTTGTTTTGAGTAAAAAAGGGTTTAATAACCAAACAGCTTAAGTATACATCTAGAAATGGATTTTCCGTAGATATACAGCGCGAATTAAAACTTACAACACAAACAATGTCTTTCGTCAACTGACCCTGGTGATATTTTGATTTTAGAATTACGTTTAGTTATGAGACGTATAAGAGAGTCGTAACAGAACTTGCAAAATGTCGCTAAAACAATAAAAAGGTCGCAAAAAGAATGGAAAAATTCGCCAAACCTAGCGATAAATTTGCTAAGTTGCTAACTATCGAGAGCTGCATTAATACGTAACATCGAAGCGTAAATCGATTATTGCCTGAGAATGGTATCAAAACATTAGAAACGAAAACGAAAAGTAGGATTTAGCACTAGATGTAAAAATGGTATGATATTAAATTTAGTTTCAATCAATGAAATAAGAAGGATGCCCATGCATGATGGACGAATCTGAGATGGTCAGTTATTTACTTGATCTTACAATAGTTAGTGTTGGTTAACTACGCATCTGCAAAGGTATAGGTGCCTACATAAATATAGGCACTGATGAAAAATTTAGTCGTAAAAGTGATTCGAGAGTACTTATTACAATTTTGTAGTAAACATAGTAAAGCGAGGATGAAATGGACGATAATTAGTCAAAAATATTGTTAAATCCAAGGATATGCCACATAGTTTAGTGCTAGTGTCTAAATCCGTTTTCTTTTTAGTCATAGCGAGAAATTGCAGAGAGCTGATTCGGGTACGACGACGCTTAAGAAGCCCACATATTCAGTAATACCAGAGCTAAACTTCGCTCCATTCCTCTCGAGGGAATTCCGAGGAAAAAAATCGAATGATTTGCATAGATCATCCTAAAATTAGGACGACGGAAAACGCGATCCGACAAGAGGAATAAAGTAAACACAGATTTGAGTAGTCTTGAGATAATCAGAGGGAAAGGTTTGCTCCGGAGAAAATGATTTTCTCAGCCCGAGGAATGAGATTGATGCAAAGGGAGATGAGGAAGTGATAAGGAATGGGAAATGGGAATTGCGAAAGAATGGATTGGGGGAAGGAGTACGTTACCAATGGCATCGTAAGGAGACGGCGGAATGAGGAAAGTCTTGGATAAAAGCCTCGCGTATGCCGTAATAAGATTAGATTAGCTATTCCTATTCATGGAAAGATTGACTCGGAAGAAACTCCCGGAATCCATTCCGCTGAGTTTTTAATAAGTCGCGTATGGCAAATAGAGAAAAATTGAAACTCAGCTCCTTCACAGCGGAAAAACATTTACAAATATGGCAAAAATAGAGGGAAAAACCTACAAGAAGCTACTAATACTGGGAAAAACTTTAAATATTTCGCTGGAAAAACGAGCAGCGTTATTACTTGTTTAGATAAGGCTGGAAAGTAAATGTGTTAGAGGAGTGAGACCTAATTCGAGACTTAAGTTGAATTTTCATTGAAATGTCAAATAATAGATTTCGCTAATTAATGGTAAACAGCGCTCATTCGGAAACGAGCGAATTATACGAGTTAATAAAAGCTTGAAGTCGATGTTGGAAGAACATTTACAATATATCCTTGGACTTATCTTTTTCTGTACCTGAATATGCAAGCACGGTTGCGAAACGGGTCATATATTAAATATGTAAAGGAAAAATACGACTTTTCTCTCTCTTTGATAAGGAAAGCATAGAAGCTATGATATGAAACCATCGGATGCATTGAAAAAGATAAAAATTCTTTACAGAGAATCGCTAATTATTCATATATTAACGATAAATAGGCGCTTTTCTTAGTTTTAAGGAATAAAGTCATGAGTAAATTCCAGAAAACTCGAAAAATAATTGGCTATCGTACGTAATTAATCTCCCAATACTGAATAATAATAGCGGATCTTTTCCGACATGTCAATTACTTCATCATTACGAAATGAATAAAATGTTTAATCGGCACAAATTAATGCTTAGAAATTCAGTCTAAATGAATACTTGAAAGGAATCCTGAGTACTGAAAATCATGCTACGAAATGCTTCCACAAATTCAGAGTTGTAAACTGTATTCAGTAGATAATTTTTGAACCCCATCATTCAAAGGGTTACATGGAAATGGGGCTCTCTATTCCCAATTTCGCCCAATAAAGACGTTAGTATTGTATTCTTCGGCGTCATTTCACAAAGTACATTAAATTCAAAACATAAAGTTCATGTATATTAATAATGAGATGCATTTAAAACTTCGTTGGACTTTATAATTGTCTCAATCGCGCCGAAACTCAAGTTAGCGAACGGAAGCAATAGAAAATAAACACTCAGGTTATCAAAAGGGAAACAACAGTGAAGAAATCGATATTGTATTTAATTCCGCGACCCGCTAACTGGAATATTAAATGATACCTGGAAGACTAGGGTGAGTAATCATTCCACATCGTGGAAATTCATGAGATAAGCCGTATAATCCCCTTCTACTTTAATGGAAATTTTCGGGAAATATGTTGATGCGGAAATTGCTCCTGTTCTTTGCATTATCGGTGGAATTTATCCCTCGCGAGAGAAAATTTCGGATCTGATAAATCTTCTAAGGGTTATATTTATCACTTATCTGACGGCATCTCTAGAGATCATTATCACTGAGCATTACGCTGAAGTCTAATTATAGATGCTTAGATATCTTATTTGCTGAATTCTAAGGAAATGATTACATTTAAATTGGCTCTAAAAACCCCAATTAACTATGAAGTAGTAATCACACTTGTTATCCATGTTAACTATTACCTTAACTTTGCAGCAATAGACATGAAAAAGGATCTACGTCTACATATGTACCCTGTAAGCCGCCTTTTGACATGTGGCAGGGGGTGCATGCTTTTTGAATCTACTTCCCTAATCGATTAATTTCGCGTATCATTAATCGATTTGAACGGAGAAGTTTTAGCATCTATTTCTCTGATTTTTCTCTCAGAACGGCCAATGTAACAGGAAGAACGCGAAATATCGGCTACATCTTCTTGGAACGGACCTTCTCTGAACTTATTAAGTAAATTTAGTCTTTGCTCAAATCTTCCATCTTCTAGAGATTCCCATCCTGTGTCCTGAGGGATTTGAGTATCTAGTTTTCGGAGCAAGGCTTCATCAGTAGATAAAATAATTGGCAGTAAGGATATAAATGGCAAATAGAGAATGGGGGGGAGATAATAAAGGGGGTGAGGAAAGTTTGGAAGTATACGAAAGGGTTAGTGAGGTATAGGAAAGTTTTCATCAACGTTAATTGTATAAGAACTGGCCTTCTCCTGAACTTAGTTACCTTGTTCCTGCCTTCCTTACGACCCCCAGTCCTTATGTTACATTTAGGTGTTAATATAGATTTCCTATATTAAATTAAGGCAAAAGTTGCATACAAAGTTTGTTTCTTTTTATCATCAAGTTTCGCTCGATCTATATGTGTGGATGTCCGTTTTAATTGGGAGAGGATCAGATGTGCCCAACTGCCCACCCTGTACGTCGTACTTAATATAGTCGGCCTTCACTGCTTACATTTCTTCTCATAGAAGTAGGTCTGCCTGCTAGATCACGCCCATGTTTTCAAAACCTTAGGAGATTTTAATTAATCCGCTTCCTGAGAGAACTCTGGCGGCAGAATGAAGAATGAGTCTCCCCACCCTTGATACAAAATCCCTGAATCCCATCACGCGTGATAAAGGGACCAAGTCTCTTACACACAAATGAGCACCCTGTCTTCAAACCAGGAGCCGAAGGAAGAGGAAGTGAGACTGAAAGGTATTATATTTAATTGAGACTTTTTTGTCCCTTGATACATACTATGCGAAGCAATTAATGTCAAAGAGTAAGGCAGGTGTTGAATTGGTGAGCAAACCACGTATCTAACGTCAAAAGACTGAAAGAGTTGCTCCTGATTGTATGACTTCGGAATGATGATGAAAACTGACAATAACTCTTAATA
The DNA here is from genome assembly GCA_000376725.2 of Ladona fulva. Classification (NCBI taxonomy): domain Eukaryota; kingdom Metazoa; phylum Arthropoda; class Insecta; order Odonata; family Libellulidae; genus Ladona; species Ladona fulva. The sequence goes on from KZ308399.1 coordinate 538,037, forward strand.
TAATCAAATTTTAGTATAATATTCACCTGGAATATTTTATTTAAAATATAATCTGAGAATCATACAATTTTGGAGTTTTCAGTAAAAGTTAATAAGCTCTATTTGAATTTCTACGAGAAGTTATTTATTACGACCAGTTTCGAAATTTAGTTCATCATCTGAAACAAGTTGAACCGAAAATAAGAATTATATTTTTAACTTTAATGTTACTTAAGGAGAGCTAAGAATCGAAAAGAAAAGACTGGAAACGTTTGACGATGAGGAATGAATATATCACATATTCTAAGGCATCTCAATGAAGATATATTTTGTTCTGATAGCTTCCAAATGCGGCGTTCCTATTTAGTTACTAACCACGAAAGTTGTAATTGCTAAAATGGCTGTTAGAGCTCCATAAAGATAGAATAATCCACTATTTTTCCACATGATTCGCAATGTTATACTTAAAATATCTAACTAATAAGAGAGTACTCTATTTTTTACGCAGTTTGATTTCTGATTTGGCAAAGTTTAATTTCGAACAAATTTAACAGCTAACAAGGGAGTTTATTTTTCCGAGTATTAAAGTCTGGAAAGAACTGCGAATCCCAACCGATATATTAAAATGCAAAACAGAAGGAATTACTGATTTCTTCAGATTGAGTAAAAGGAAGACTGATGGCAATTTTTAGTAATTAAACATGCTTCTCTTTTACGTTTTAGGGTATACGAGTAGAAGAGGAACAGTAATATACCATAGAATGTTCTCATTGCACATTCGTTATCGTATATCTGTTAATTTAATAACTTGCGGCCGCCGATAGCCCTTTCTCCCAGTGGAGGATATTTTATCACCCTCGGTCCTTTATCTTGATGTCATATTAAAATGAGATATCTATATGAATCTGATTTTAAGTCAAATACCTTCAAATTGGGCCATTTTTTTAATCCACGCTAGATTCTTATCCTTCTTGTTCAAAATTAAAAAAAATGTATTTATATTTATTAATACCAGTGCGTACAACTTATTACAACTCAACAAATTTCAATCTCCGCGGCAGAAAATTCATCGGTATACAATATTCGATTAGCTAATGCAATGAGATCCTGTGGTCTAACCAAGGGTTTTCACAGTTTACATAAATCGATTAACTTGATTACAAGAGATGCATAGCAGTGTTAAACTCCCGATTCACCAGCCCGTAACCGTGCTATGAGCTAACAAGCTGAGGCAGAACGAGGGATCTTATGAAATTAAGTACCACTTTCATCTATTAAACACTTCACGTTCAGTACATTTCAAACTAGACACGATTTATATCCTATACCCTTTATTTCGAAAGCGTAGAGTAACTCATACTTTCAGCATTTTTTAATATCAAGAAATTAAGTTTAAGCATGGGAAGAAATTAATAAAAAGCCAGTGGAGAAGTAGTAAACCCAGTTAAATCAAACGACACAGCTGTTGCGTGTAAAAGAGGTTGGCAAACACTAGTAAATGGTAAAGGAGGTTAAGCATGAAACGTTTAATGAAATTTGAGACGAAAGGTTTCATGAAATGAAGTACCCCTTTACCGATGAAACAGTTTGCATCTAAGAAACTGCATACACTATACATTCCATATAATTCATTTCGAATATTTTCATATCATACCTATTCTGCATCACTACAGACGTGACTTAGGTATTCTTCAACCGATATGGACTGAGATTAAGGTGACAAAAGCGGAAAACAAGACGTATCTGCAGGGATAAAAACAGCTTTGAGTCAGAATTAAAGTAAGCGACGGAGAAGCTCTCCATTGGTCGTCTGAGCATTTAAAAGTGAAAGTTATAGAGGCATCCCTGGGGAGAGAATCGAAATTTGAGGGCGAAAATGGAAATAAATTCGGAGCTAACTTTTCGGAGGCTCGAGAAGAAACAACGTTTAAGCGAGTGAGGGGCTAGAGCGTGGATGGAATGAAAACCGTATATAATAATTGGGATGGAATGTAAATGAACTAATCTACATTTTTCATTCGCTCGCCCAGAAAATAAAAAATTTCCATCCCTTCCTTCTCGCTAATTTGTTTCGCTTCCCTTTTTACATTTCTTTCGTCTATTTCAGAGGTGCAGCGAAACTTTTCACACGGCGGGCGAGGTAACACACCGCCATGTATTGGACGGATCGCAGTTGTCTATTAATTTTCATTTCATTTCTCGAGTTTATTACGCCAAATTTATGCATGAATGTTTCATCTAAATCAAACTAATTGAAGACAAGTGCAATATAATACACTGTTAAAAGATCACTGTTATGCACAGTTAAAAAATTCATAATCGTTTATTGATCACATATCACGATTCACGATAGTCTAACCTTCGCAGGAAAATGAAACTACGAGTAAAGTGGAAACTGCTTATCGCAAAATATTGGAGATTAACCGGTACATTTTGCATGATCCAAATTTTGTGTTAACCGAATTACTTGCTAACGCAATCCGCCGCTCTGATTTCCATACCTAGGAGTATGGATCGTCAATTAGATTAAAAAGGATCATAATTTTACATTTATCATACAAAAAATCTTTTAACCTTTATTAAGAGAATTAAAAATAATTACGAAAATTCATCTTCTTGTAAAATAACTGTAAAATTTATGAAACACTATTTAAAAGGAATCATAATTTTTATTTTATCCGCTATAAAAGCCGTTTTTGTATCCGAAGAAATTTTGAGAATATTTTCTGTAGACTATAACTTTTTCGTGTTAACGGTCGTTCCGTGTTTACCGTTTTGCATCAAACGAATCAATAGTATATATTCAAAGGTATAGAAAAAGGAACGGATCAATACTGATATTCGAGGTAACCAATATTTCGTGTTATGTCACCATGTTAACCGGCTTCCATCGTATACGTAGAGCAGTACTTTCTACACCGTTGGTGTATCATGTGAGAACATTATTCTCTTCTACAACTAAGAGATTACTAGAAGTAACTTGGTGACCTGGATCATTTCCAATGTAATTTAGTTTAAAATTTTCATAAGCATATCCGCGCCGCTACATAAGTTATGCATTTCACAAATTAGCAAGTGTATTTTAAATGTCAACGGCCGTTAGTTTTCGTCGAAATCGAAATAAAGCAATCCTGCAATTCGTTTTTAAAACGGACAAATACTTGTGTTTTTGTGCCGAAAAAGTGAACGATTCAAATTCAGGACGAATACTTCCCAATATCAAAATTGCAGTGGTAAAAATTTCACCACCGCGATGTTTTTCAAATAAAAGCAGAGATTATTTCTTTCGTATTTTAAATGCGAATTTTGCATTCAGAACGAATAATTGTTAAATCGATACATATTGGAGTTGTTTTTGAAGCAATACAGGAAGCACTTTGTCTGCATTTTAAATTTTCTAATCTCATCCACGGCCAAATTTTATCGAATCAATAAAAAACGGAAACATTCTATGGTGATTGTCAAGGGAAGTTCAACGCGGGAAAGTTTTTATTTCTTAATAAATGAATTTGGCGTGAATTTAAATCAAACTTTTGGTTAGAAAATTATTTTTATTAATAAATACATCGAAGTCGTCATTTATTCCAGTTTTTCATCAATAAAACGTTAGGATTTTTAGAAAGGAATTTGATTCTAGAGAAATTTTTTTTACATGAATAGTTTTTATTTGCGATTTAATTCTGTAAATGTAGAGTAAGCCCACATTATTGATAGAATAGAATAGAAACGTGTTTACTGCGAGCGAGATTGGGTTTATCAAGACCTCTCTTACATCTAAACCCTTTAATTTCAATAAAAGGAAAGGATAGAGAAGGGAAAGAAAGAAAAAACAGTAAGAAACTATTAGTGGACAAATAATGTAAGTCAAGAGATTAGGAAAAATTCTCTACGACAGGAAAACACCGACAAAAAGAGGGACGTGAAAAACCTACTACCTTGAACTCAAAATTTGTCACCAAAATCTTTTTCCATTTACGGCATAAGAGTAAAATAGTGGAACATTCACCTAAAATTCTTGTAGAAATAACTTTTACTATTACTTGAATATAGCAGCATGTTTTGCAAGCTTATTATTGGGTAGTTATTCCATCGGAATGTGTAAGTTATTACCATTTATTTCTACTTCTATTACTTGAATATAACATAGAGCATGTTTTGCAAGCTTATTATTTGGTAGTTATTCCGTCGGAATGTGTAAGTTATTACCATTTATTTCTACTTCAATAATTTCGAATTCCGTCAAATATCGCTAGAGAATATTAGTTTTATTTGTTAATAAGTCCATTATTTAGAGAAGCCATATTTTTCCTGGATACAATTTGAAATTGTATGGAATACACAGACGATTTCTTTGATCGAGTAAGAGAAATGTATACATTTTGTGGCTATGTATGCACCGTATTCAGTGAGTTCATGTCATCACGTGATCTGACGCAATTTATGCTAAATATTTCACCGCGAATTTTCGCACTTCTTCATATCAGTACAGTAACCATAATACCTATATAAAAGAAATCATATTACATTACTTGAAATCTTGTTTTTAAAACTTCGTTCTAAAACACCATCGATCTCCGATGAACATTACACTATCGACCTCAAAACCGCAAACCACAGAAAGAAATATTACCAATATTTTAGTTTCCGAATTCTAAATATACTAGCAGGCAAGATTTTCAATTCCATTATCGGGGAAACGCCTACTCTCGTAACCCCGCCCATAATTTCAATTGATATATTCACCCAAGAACGGTTACAGCAGTAAGAGATACCGCAACCAATGTCCGATCGATCCTAAATTAATTTCGTTATTCGAGATCCCTTCTAGGATAATACAAATTATTTACGAGAAACACGCTGAGGAAAGTCTCCGTATTTAAATCGATAAGCTGAAGAAACGGGGACTGACTTCCGGATTAAGTTAGGCGTTTAACGATTCCGAGAACATTGCTAAGAAAATTCGAGAAATACCAAAACAGAAAATCGCTTTCATATTTCTCGGGATTATTACCTTAATCCAAAGTGAAGATGGATGATCTACTTAATTCGATAAGGAGTGCTTTTAGTGGAACACTGTTTATACCCAAACTTTTATCGCATTCTTAATTCAGTGGCTGAGATCTCAATATCCGTTTATTAATGTATCCGATATCTTTCCCAGCCCCGTAATGCTGAACTTTAATGGAGGATTAATGTAGGAAACTGGAAAATATATAAGCTTAAACTTATAATGTGAAATAATATGAAAAAGAGCTTTCGCCTTCCTTAATGCATATTTGACCGTAAGGAACCAAATATTATTATGCAATAGATAAACTCCCCCATAAAACATGACGGAACGTAGCCAAACATATAAAAAGTATAACTGTTATCGAGTACATCTGGTCCTCTTAATCCAGAAGCAATAATTGTAAGTTTAAAATGTATTCATATATATTTGTCACCTGCAGATTATCTGATTAATAAAGGATACTTTTCCTAATTGAATGTGTGGAGGAAAATTGCGTCAATTTTAATTATATAATCAGCATTCACGAAACTTCTGTAATTTTCAACTTTTAACCGTAAAATACTAAGAAGATATACCATCACTTTCTAACCGTTGATCCTTGTTTTGAAATGCCAAGCGGATATAACTCGAACTATAATAAGAGCCAAAAAAATATGTATTTAAGAACCGAAATCATGTTAAAATATTAATAAATACTTACTTGAATCGTAGCGAGAGATAAATGTTTAAACGCAAGGTTACAGAATCTAAAACGTAACGTATATTTGACACACTTAGCTTCTGATTACGATGAACAAAAATAGCCACGACACCCTTTCTTCGTCTTCAACTACTGAAGGCATAAAAATTTCACTCACAAATTATTATAATTCCAAAATACCATAAAACCATAAACGATTTACATGCCAAATTATTTAAGTGTCATTGCGCCTATGATACCGCTTAAGGTAACTTTTTTTCTGTTGGCTGATTCCCTCTTAATTTTTGCGCACATTACATCTGGGGCAAGTTGATGGAAACTTAAGCGCTCGTAAATGACTTTAAATTATATATTGTTGTCGATTTCCTGAAAAACGTTCAGAAATAATGAATGGTTAAAGATAACATCAATATGTCCAAGCGTGACAAGCGTGTAACTCAACACAACTATTGAAAGAAAGAATATTTAGTAATTTCCACAGTAGATTTTTATGGAATAGTTTCGGCAACAACATCTTCAAGAGAGAAAAGGTGACATCAACTGAAGATGTGAAATTGTTGAAGAAACTAGTCGAATAAAAATCTGCTGTGGAAATTATTAAGTACTAGCAAACGCCCCCGACAAGCAAGACGGAACTTAATTTAGTTTAAAAATATATCTATTTTCGTATATACCTCGTCCTCCTAAGCCAGAAAAAGTCCGTCGAAAGATCATAAAAACTCAATATATTTCTTACCGTTATTTATAATGTTTATTCTAATGTTTTCAAATCATGAAAGTCTACTTTACGTAAATTTCATATAAAATTATAAGAACTGATTATCCCCGTGCACTTATATGGGATAATTCATGAAATCGACATTCAACATTGGTCTTAGTCGTCAAAGGGATGCGTTGTTTATTTCCCAATCATTTTACGAATTTTCTGTGTATTTTATCAAAGATCTCGCAATTTCGAAATTATATTAATGTTTCACGGCTAAAATAAGATTTTATGATCATTTTCCTTTCTTTTGACACTTGTCTCAATTTCGTAGGACCATTGTTTCCAATTCAATTTTGTAAAGGAAACAACCTCTGCAAGTCATAAAAACGTACTTTACGTTCATCTCTTGTGGAAACGTGTTATGGACTCCTGGGTTCGAACTCGGGTCTTTACAAAGATGAGAATAGTTTTCCTGGGGGTTCCAGCACCGTAGAAACACAATGCAGTTTGTTTCAGATCTCTAAGTCAAGCCGTTTATGAGATAAATAGGAGGACGGACAGACATTTGCTTTTTATATACATGATTCCTTCTTTCAATGCGTACAGGAGGATAGCCTCTACGCAGCTATCACGTCATATGAGATCACAATCAAGAAAAAACCACTTTGCATCACAATTCGTAGAAGACACAGCACATTAAAATTCTTCCCCTAAAAATGAATATAAAGTTGGCATTTTTTAGAAGAGGGAGAGAAAGCCATTACAATTACCCTCTGTTTTAACCTCTCCATTAACAAGAGAGTGTGTCTCCCGTAGACACCTTCCTCGCCCATCCTCTTCCAACCTTCCTCATGTTCCTCTTCCCTCTCTTATCCTCTATTCCTCCTCTTCCAATTCTCGCATCCACGCATAATTTTTCCTCCTTTGCAACCCTTTGTTACGCATTTCGCAGCCTGACACCCTCATCCCCCTCCCACATTTTACTATTATCTCGAGCCAACCAGTAAGGTCCTCCGCCGCTATTCATCACACCTTTAATAACACCTCCTAAGCGCCCCACATTCTCCTCTTCATTCTCCTCCGAATTTCCTACGAGCCCTCTCCCTACACATATTCTGCCCCACTTCTTATTTTGCTACCGCTCCTTCCCTCCGCCCGCATTTAATGACATTCTTTCTCGTCATAAAAGTGGAAATCACTTGCGGAGATATGTGAAACGACGTCATTTCCACCGTCGAGTGTCTAATAACACGTTTTCACCCTCAATCCCCCCGCTTCTGTTTTTTTGTGCATTGGCGTTTATTTGTACATGAAAAATTTGAACGTTTACCTAAAAACGAGGAGACGGCGTGTTATTAAAGCAATGCATTCGAGGTTTAATTAAAGTAGATGTGGTATGAGACGGAAAAAAGATGTAGTAACTGGGCCCATTTAATTGGCGAGAGTAAATTTGCAACTATTCTCTCTTTAAACCCTTTCGGATTAAATTTGAGCATTTCCCGTTTCTTTTCCTCAGATTATCTTTGTTTTGCATTAGATTGTCATAAGCTTTCTTGCAGAATATCAAAATAAAATATATAAAACGGGTAAAGGTGATGTAGCACAAGATGGTGCGCACCCAGGAAAAATCCCAAGGAAGAATGGGCGTGAAAAAAGTCTGACGGGACCGGGAATCGAACCCGGCAGAACATTGTTCTCGGACTCTCAATAGCTCGATTGCTGAACGGACAGAGCACTCGACCGGCTATTGGGAGACCCAGGTTCGATTCCCGGTCCCGTCACTTTTTCCAAGCCCATTCTTCCTTAGGACAAAATAAAATATTTGAAATTGTCATGATTTATTTTTTACTACTTATGTGCATGTTAGGATAGGTAACCTATCTATTATTATCATTATTATTATTAATAGTCTTTTTTTAAGGCGACATTAACACTAAAAACTCTCTTCTTCCCTGTCCATCTTCGAGAGGGCACGACATTTTCAAATAGTCAATACACTTATATGTGATGATCCAACCTAAAATTGAAGCTAAAGACTTTCATAGCTTGTCTTCAAGGTCCGTGAAGGTCTTCAAAAAGATCAGCAGAACAAATACACTATATCAAATGGACAGCCTAATGGATCTACAAGGAGAAAATTCTGTGAATTTATTTTTGCATTCTTCTATAAAGAGACCCGCGGCATTTTTTTGGAGCATGAGCCCAAGCGTATAGACCTCTATCCTACTTCGAACGCATATTTTTCTACATAACATTACTGTCACCATATACCAAAATTATTTTACTCACGCACATACTTAAAGCGTTCTAATATTACTGTTAGCTGTTAATTGAATTTACTTATTGCTAGATCTAATTACCTTAACCCGGCGCCTCCTGAAAACCCAAGAAAACCCCAGCTCAGATGGACCATTTTTGGTGAATTTTGAAGGTGAATTTTGCGTATTAGATATTTCTTATAACGTATAAAATAATATTTTGTATGACAATTACGCATTCAACGTGTAAATTCTTTTGTATTTTGTACTTAATATTGAAAGAATTTCAACTGAAAGGTGTTAACCTATTATAATTTGAATTCAAATTCATAAATCTTTAAACGCTAGTAAAACTCTAGAGTTCGAAATAATTCGTTGTAGTGATATGTACCCTAAAAATGATATAACAAAGATGAGATTTTTGGGAGGCTATTGAGGAAATAACTGAGAAATTGTAATCTTGGTTCTTATGAAAACAACAGAATAAGTGATAGAGTTCGAAGGAGACAAAAGGAACGGAGGGAAGAACCATGATTTGCTAGATGTTTAAGAGGATGTACGCTAGTAGAAAACTGAATTGATAAAATTCAAAATGTGTGGAAAAGGGTAATTTCAAGTCACATGAGTCTATCGTGGTATAGATGACATTTGAACCTGTAAAAGTACATTTCATACTACTTTTCTACGTAAAGTAAAAAGCAAGGCGTCGCATTTAGTATTTAAAGGTTTACCTAGAAGTATATGTGCAAGGTGACTTTATCCTAACCTAATCTAATTAATGACTTAATTCTAGCCTTCCACGTAATACGACCCCGGAAACTTTTCGACAGAACTTCACGTAAGAGTGGTATTAACATCTCACACACTCGCGCCATTTATTTTGTTGCGTCACCTTGAACTCATCCTTATCATCTCTTCGGGAGGAATTTTGCAGCGCAAATTACAGCGTCAATAAATAAGATCCCATACGCGTGCTTCCGATTCCATTGGCCCGCCAGAAAACGTGATGGACTGCAATTCGTGGATATTGCAGTTTATTGTTTACTTCCGTGACAATTACGCTCCATATCCGTGCATCCTTTGGGAGGCCATTCTCTCATTTCCGGAAGTACGGAGTGAATTATAGATAACGCCTCTTTGGAGTCCAATTGCGGATAAAATGAACGCGCCAATGCACAGCTATCGAAGGCCAAAACTTCGTCCGAACTCCAAAGTTAATTTCCCAATTATGACCCGAAGGCGTAGCAACGGTAAACTGTTTATTTGGTCGACGTCTAGTCCAAATGTAACACTAAGCAAATCATTTGGACGTATAACTGATGATCACAGTTCAAAGAAATGTTAACTTAAGTTACAATTGCGCAGCGATAATAATGTTATCAGTTGCAATATAAATAGTAAGCAATGAGAAGTAACAATCGGGTGGCGATGACAACGGGTCGGTGAAGAGAAAGAATTTAATTAAACTGTAGGGGGAATTAAGGAGGTAGGAAACGAAGGATTTTTTGTTTTTACCATATGGGTGTACAAGTTGGACACTTAGGAAAAGAAAGGAAAAACATGGATCGATGGAAGAGAAATGTGGATTTGGAGGTTGGCAAGAAGAAAGTGGGCATTGAGTATGACTGACGTGTAGATTTAAAGGAAGTGGATGAGGAAAGGAAATTATGAAATGAAATAGAATAAAATTATATTTACAGGATACTGTGTGAGAAATAGTGCCTTCCTAAGAAAAAAGAATTTTTGACAGCAATACCCTGGGAAAGAAAGGAAGAGGTAGATAAAGTAAAGGTGAAATATATAGTAAAGGTAATATCCCGCGTCTCTTCCACACTCTTAAGGGAATGCCTTGTGAGCAAGGCGAGCAGCCTCCAGAGTTAGCGGCACGAACTGCCGCCAGAGGTACTCACTGAGCTGCCATGCCGCGTCTCTTCCCTTAACAGCGTGGAAGAGATGCGGCATGGTAGTTCAGTGGTTAGAATACCTTCCCGGAAAGTGGGAGACCTGGGTTCGAGTCCCACTCATGTCGCTATTTTCACATTTTGTTATTCCTTTGTGATCAACCACACGACTTCATCGTGCTAAGTATTACACCTTTCCCTAATCCTTGTGATTTCCTTGGGGTGGGGACCTAATAATACCTGCTTTGTTAGTTGGCTGCCTCAGTGAGGACCTCTGGCGGCAGTTTGTGCCACTAAATGTGGAGGCTGCTCGCCTTGCTCACAAAGCATTCCCTTAACAGTGTCAAAGAGACGCGGTAAAGAAAGAAGTATTTCGGGGACGTAGCAGCGTGAATGATATATTCCACTTACGACAGGGTTAAAAAGGCAGCCGAAATGAGAGAAGAATGGTTACACCAGTGAGGCAGTGCCTTTAGTTAGTGAATGAATGAAATAAGTTAGACAAATACCGGGCACAGTAGAGAAAAAAGTCAAATCGAGCCTGTGGAGCTCTGGAAACTCTAGGGGGAAATAGTGAAACAAGATTAGTATCGATACCGATAGTATATCGATATTTACCATTATCTATTTTCAATGAAAAATTAAAATGGCATCGGTTGGAACAGGACAATGCTAAGCCCTCGGATTATCGGGGATTGGGAATGGGCAGATAATGAAATCTTTGGCAAGAAAAAGGTTTAGTGAGCGATCAACGAGACGCTGTAAGGCCTGAGCACACGTGAGTTTTTCTGCCGTGCGGCGCAGCAGCGGTGCCGCACTTAGGGTCAGTTATACATTAGATTAGATTGGGCGATTCACACGTACTTACGGCACCGCTCGTTAGAAAAACGCACGTGTGTACGGGGCCGAAAGCTGTTACGCGTACTAACTAACTAACGCTGTTAGACGCAATTTCTGAAAACCAAACAGAAAAGCAAAGGCTGCAGATGAGTGGAAATATAGGCATGGCAGAAAGCGGTAAGACGATTAATGTTATCAATAAATCTTTAACGGTACATATTCTATATAATCCCCGCAATCATACATGCATTCTTAATTGAATAAATGTCAAATTAGGGTCTTATTTTCTACGTCACTCATGACCGTTTTTCGATGAGTACTATTTCCATAAGCCTTCCAAAGAACTTTCTTCTTCGTAAAAATCGGCTTCAGTAGCTGGCGGATTGATATTCTCTGAAATATTAATCTACCATTAGTTTAATTGTATAAATTTTTGGGATCTTTCCAAGATAAGTGATTATTATATTAATTTTTATAAATAGGAATTATTTTCCTTTAAGGACATGAAATAAAAAAGTCTCAGACAAAAATCTATATCTGCATGAACTAAAACTTCCTCACCCATACTCTCGACGACAGGAATCTTTCCGGCAAGTTTCCGGCATTTCATTTCATCTAAATCGACAGAAATCATTACATCCACATTCTAGTTTCAGAGAAGGAAATAAATGTCATATGTGAAAGAGATATGTTTGTCAAATGCAAAAACCAGCCATTCTATCTGACGATCTAATAACGATAAATTCGAACTTTCCGTGGGTGATTACGATTGGAATTCCAAAATCGGTCCACTTTGTTTGAGAGGCGGAAAAATCAAGCCCAGATTCGAGCAAACACCGCCGGAATCTCGGCTCCCATAAAGGCGTCCAAATCCGTATTATCACTTTTTGCGACGATTGGAATTCGAAACTTGGAATGAAAATCCCGAGGTAAAGTCGTCGAGTGGGTTAGCTTAGAATCCGGCGGTGCAATTCGCACAAGGATTTATTAACGGCAATTGCGCACGCAACGAAATGGAAGCACTTGGTGTCGGTTAAGGGCCCTGCAAGCGGTAGAGGCTATTCCATTGAATTCGAGCACTGGGATGCGAAGGGAGGACTTAAGGGGGGAAGGCAGATGACTGCCCTATTCCAGAAATGAATTGGGATCCTCTGGCGAAAAGGCCAAGTAATATTCATTGGGAATCAATGGCAGCTTTGCAGCCATTCCAATGATAGGGATTACTGAGGATTATTTTAAACCAAATTCATTCACGAAGTTTGATGCCTTTCTGCCCATCGATTGCAGCTGCATTGATGGGAGTGTCTTAATTATTTTCAGAAACTCGTTATATTGGGAAATGAAGCTATATGCTGCCTTTATGTGCTAATTTTTGTGATTTGATCGGTCATTAAATGCACAATATCACTTTAAACCTTTTAACAAAGTGGGTTGCAGAAATTTTTATACGGCCTTCTTTGTAGTGAAAACTTTTCTACTATGAATTTTTATTCCTGTGTTATATTCATCGTTTTCTATAACCACTATCTTTTCTCATAATTCCTTTCTAATTTTATTTTAATCATTTTTATTACATTAAATTATATTGTTAAATACCGTAGGCTAGATGGAAAAAGAGACTGTCTTGTCCCTTTCTCGTTAAAATAGACTTTTGATATTACAAGCGGTACCTTTACTTAAAGTACCCAGACTTAGGATATTTTGCAAACATGGACTCCCGCCAGGAATCGATCCCGGGACTAGACGAACGCGCTAACCACTTGGCCATACGGAAGCCCTTTGAAAGTAATATTGACTTTGACTAGGACGTGTTTTGTACTGTTATTATGAAAGAACTTTCGCTACATCCTTCCTTGAGTATTCTAAATAATTTGACTGGCTTCAGTTACTAAAGAACTGATGATTTTCTGAAAACTTCAGGTATTCTGGATTATTATTATTATTTATTAATTTAAGTTTCTAGTAGAATATCTTGATTATATACTAATGCGAGGCTTACTTAAGTTTTGAAAGCTGTAACATTAGCCAATGAATGTTTATAATAGAGCAAGTTAATAGGTAATTAATGAGGTAAGATAATGACACTTTTAGTCGAATGGAAGGCAATAGAGCATTTTCCGAGAGTAATTTTAGAGCGTAACGAAAAAATCTATTTAGTCCTGATCCGTCAAACGCAAAGGTCGAATCATGGACTACCATCGGAATAACTGCCGAAACGTAGTGTAAAAAATTAATAAACATACAATAAAGATTGAGAATAATTGCACTAACAAAAGCTGTCCGAGAAAGTGACTAAGCATTATTATTTGATAATCCTTCATCAAGCGTATCATGCCCAGCGTTTAAAGCGAGAAAGTAATTTAACTTCTGTTAGGAAACAGCAGAAAATTTACCAGAGGAGAAGATACGGGCGGCAAAGAATTCATGTACCCGGTATATCGTGGAATTTTTTTATGCGGCTGAGGGAGGCGTCGGAGAGAAAAAACGGTGGGGCGCAGGAAAGCTGAATAAAGATCATTAGAGGGGAAAAAAGATTAAATGCGTGAGGTGCGAGTTCAATGTAGATTTAAGCGATGATAAACGAATGAAGAAAGTTTCTGTACGACACGGTGATAAAAAATATGCACTTCTTTCTTTCACGCATTACTCGCCTTTCATCCAATTTTTCCTCTTCTCTTTCCTTTCCATTCACTCATTTCCCTCGCTATCTTTATTCCCTCCTTCTCCATCCTTTCATTAATCCTTACCCATGACATTATCACCGAGTTAAACATCCCTGCTTCTACCACGAGGTAGACAGAGAGAAGGGTAAACTGAGACATTCAACCTGCCCGAAGTTGGAAGATAAAATGGTTTACATATGGAATTTAATTACTTGAGAATCAGATAATTAAAAAGCTGTTTTTCTGCGTATTCCAAAAACATAATGCACAGAAACGCCCAAAGTATGAGGAAAGATATGAGAAATATTGGAAAATCATTAAAGAATTAGAAAGGAGACTTTTAACAGAAAAATATTTTTATGCATTAATGTTTTAAATGATGTAAAACGTGACAAGTTTGAATTAAAGAAAAAGAAGCGACTACAAAATAAAACCAACAATTTCAATCCCCTTCACGAGAAAATTTCTAAGAGGGCTTTCACTATATGATTATTTAATGTCACTTCCATAAAGGAGAACATATTAACAATCGTAAGAATTGGCTATATAAATAAACTGTGAAAGACGTCGCAGTGAATATTGATGTAGGTATACATCGACGAGCAATAACGGTGTCGGAACAAAGGGGTAACTGCATACTACACATAGCTTGACGTTAAAGCTGTTTCCAGTGATTAGTTTACTTATAATTTAGTCATCTTAAATCAGAAGATAGGGTAGTCATGGAGTAAATTTAAAGAGAAATGTGTTCTCTGTATTGTAAGACTTAACGGACACATTAGTGATTGCAGATAGATGCGATGAAAAAGTTAAAGAGCGATGTTATTTCACTTTGGTCAGACACCATCTATGATAAGCAGTGATTAAAACTGGCGGATGAAACGTGTTTCCGTGAAATCGAGAAGTGCAGCGCCAGGCGATAAGTTTCAATAAAAGTTGCTGCTATAAATAAGCAAGAATTACAAAAATTCTCCTAGATGCAGGTTGGGAATTCTTGAAAGAAAGGAGGCTACCGTTACCTGATAAATTCAGAGAAAGTACATTTGCGTGAGACGTAATCGATATGATACTGACGGTGTTGAGGACGGGCGGTCTTGATATTGACCAGTTTTGGAATGGTATTATCAATTCCTTAATTTTTTCCGTTTTGTTTATGAAAATTTTATTTCTACTATTTATGTATATGAAATAATATGCTGGACCATTTCGTTTCCTTCACAGATTCAACCTGCCTTGTTTCAGCGAATGATACGCGAATAATCTAAAGAGGTAAAGCTCGGTTTTTACACCCTCTGCTACACGAAAGAAGAGTTGCATTTATGTAGATGTAGATATTGCGACCTGCGTAGAGTTAAAGGGAAGATAGGAGAGAGAAATATTAAGATACCCCGATTTAATCGAATCGAACGATGGAAGCCTCTGAATACACTATAACCAAGAGAGAGCAGCTGAAAGAATAGAACAATCGTAGAAAAATAAAGGAGTGATATCGATGATTACCATTCGGTTTCATATTCGTTGGTGACGCATCTCAACGGAGTCGTAATGCGTAACTTGGTTAGGAGACAATCTGCGCTGCGCTCAGCTTTTAAGCTCTCAATTTCGGAGAGAGAGTGATTTTAAAGAGGGGATCATCCCCTCCTCGTGACATTCGATCCTTCCTAACCCCTTCCCTCGTCCCTTAATGGAATTCCCGTCTACGCGCGCGATAATATTCCTCCACAAGCGCGGCTTTTTTCGTTACCCCGTCAAACTCGCAATTACGCTGCCGTATCGGAAGGAAGATCGCTTCCCTTTCGATTTCTCGCATCTTAAAAACTTCCGTGCGAGAGATGTCCTTTAAGTACAAGATCGGATGTGATATCGGTGAAGAGAAGAATCCTCGCGAGAACGAATGTGAGATTCGGATGAATTTTGCTTTAAAGGAAATGAGTTACGTCCGAAACCACAAAAAGATGGAATCTGAGTCTACCTCGCAAATTAACGTACCGTACCTACTGTACTTCTCTGAAAACCGGAGATTAAACTTTCAGATGATGATACAAATGAGTACATAGATTTGGGGTAACTTTGAAATTACATGGATAGGACGTCGCGTAGTTAGAAACCGAATAATAAATATATGCATAAAAGGAGACATATTTCTAAATAAAGCAAATTTTCTACTTAGTGAAAAACCTATTGAACCGAGCTTAAAACGGTAAAATAAAATTTAGGATACCTCAGGTTTAAGAACCTGCTTCAACAATAAAGCATCCTGGAAATTTTGTTGTATTCTTTACCGATAATTCAATAAAATATTAAGAAAGAACAGGCTGATACAAGTGCTACTTACTTTACTAAAAGCTCATCCTATGCTAATTCTTCATAGCCGAAGATCAGTTTATAGAGTACCGGAGTTTTTCGTGTGGTGGAACTTCCTTACTTTTTATCAGGGTGTATTCAAAAGTGCGGCTAAGCAACTTGGAGCACGAGAATATGAATGGAAGGCAATTCAATCAGAGTAATACGCAAAAAGAACTGAAAGTCACTTATAGATACCAGAGTGAATTAATGATCTCAGGATGCTTCTCATACTAGAGAGCAGGATTACTCTATCAAATGAATTAATCCGTGCCTACCTCGCAATTATTTTGTTCTTGCATTACATTGTATAACACTGAGTAATGTTACCCTTATTTCCGTAACGTCTGCTTTACTTCCAAGAGATAAAATAACATAGAGCAAAAAAACACCTATGTAGATTAACTTTGTTAGGTAAAGATTTGAATTAAGCGTTCTTCTTGCCAGCTAGTTCTCTGTTTCCCTTAAAGTGTTTCTATCTTATTAAATAGAGTGAGTTATCGTAATCGCATCTGTTATCCTATCCCATCGCTAATTCTTCCACCTGTTCAAACATTAGAGGGATAGATGTTCAAATGGAGGGTTCCCATATCCACACTGCGTGACCTCCGACCTTCACAGCAGTTGCCAGCCCTCGATCTCTCTAATGATTTCCATTCTCTACCCGTCAAACTTCTCGAGAGGATAGGAGTTGCAAGCGAGTTTTACAGGAATGTTCTGGCTCAGTGGAAATTAAAATTGCTTATTCTTTCCTTCGTATAATTCACAAGGATGAACCACGTAATCAAGTACAGGAACAGCAACTGCTCCTAATATCCTGTTGGTATAATGCAATAAAATTTATTAATCGAGTATTGCTCGTGCATAGACTCACACGTGCTTTAATATGCCCCGAGAGAATTTGGGATTATAGAAACTTTGATACTTCATTCCGATCCAATCCAACGCTGTAGTTTACGCCCCAAGGTTGGCACGTTGAAGTAAAAACTCTTTCGGGGAAAACAGTTGGGCAATTTCTCAACATTCGAATGTAATGCATGACCTCTTTTATATAACGCTTCTAAGAGTCTAAAAGATTAAAATTTGGCGGTAATATTCGCTTCTAAGTGGAAGTTATTTTCCAAATTATTATCCAAAATCAGCTTTAAAGACTACTTTGTGCGAAATTCACTTTTGGGCCTTATTTTGCACTTAAGGGGCTTAAGATAGATTAGAGATTAAATTAATCGCCTTTAATTCATTCATGAGAAATTTCACGGATGGCAGAAGCTTAATTTGAAATATTTTTACTATTTACAAAGATTTTTTAAGGAGTAGATGACGTAATTTCTGTAATAATGAGCGCAAACTTAGAGAAAAATCGAATAAGTATTAAAAGGAAATAATCGCTCACAAAGTCAATTGCTTATGTTTTTTACGTGTGTTATTACTGAAGCTTACAGACCAGAGTTAGATCAGAATGTTGGTCTCACTATATGCCTTTGGCGGTTTGCGATGTAATTAAGTTAATGTGCATGAATTATATTACTCCATTGGAGAACCAAGCGCACAAAGCAGATTACACATAAGTACATTCTGATTATATACTCCTGTACTGCGGTATAAATCAATGGAACATACTCAATGAACATTACTCAAGTCTTCGTATATATGAAATCGTTTTTTTGACTCACATTAATGTGATATCAGAAGAAAAATGGATGTAATCCCCAGCTGAGAGCAAAACCCGCATTAGTAATCCAAGGCAAAAAAGGCATCGACTGAAAGATATCGAGATTTATAAAATCAGCCCAATCCTCGAAATTCCTAAATTACTTATTATATCCCCGCCTAACTTGTAATGAAAGGATCGGATCCGAATTTGGCGATGAAAAGAGAGAATTCTATACCGCAACTGATGGAAAAGGCTTTCGATTATCGACACGTGAAGCCGAGTTGTTATATTTGAGAAGATTCCGTGAAAAAGCGATTAGGGGACTAAAAAGAGAGAGGAAATGGGGAGAAGATTCGGGAAAGAAAACTCTTATAAAAAGGATTGAATAATGAGATTGCCTTGGGAACGGACGTTTTGAGTTTTTAAGGAAGGATTTCGAAGGAGGAAGGGTAAGGATTAAGAGAAGTAAGGGAAAAAGAAGGGAACAGAAGGAAGAGGGAGGAAAAAGATTAGCGGAGGCGAGATGCAGGAGGGATGAATTAGGGGTTTCTTAGTCGAGAGAGAAATTTCAGTGGAAGGAAAAAAAAAACAACTTTGGGCGAAGATAGAAAATAAATATAGAGTTATAAATATTTATGTATCTTCCCAGAAGGGGCGTATAATGCGATGGAGAAATACGAAATGAGTGCGAAAAGAACTTTCCAAATGTAAAATTCCTCACAATGAGTGGCATCCGGAGCCCATAGAAATTAAATGGAATGGTTGCGGTGAATAGTCCTCATATTAACGATCACAATCCGAATGGAATAAAAAATATAGTGCTGAAACATTTATGTCCAGTTTTATAATGTGTGCTTTAAACTGACTGTAACTAATGTTCACATGTTTGTGAATAGTAAAAGGGAAGAATATGGTTAATACTCAAGGTGTGATAAAAAAGCGGAATGTTTAAATTTCCCCGGCTGTATAATTCTAATTGTCAAATTTTTTTTCTGTGTATTGGTACACATGTCCATGACGTACATTGTTAAGGGCAGCCATTCTGAAAGCTTAGTCTATTGTTGGCAGTGAAAAAGGTTACACGTGTTTAACTGTAGTCAGCGATTTTTGCGGCAAAATTGGAGAAATAATTTGCATTAAATTCTGCCTTAGAAATGGAATAAAGTGCTGCAGCACCTTGTAAATGTTAAATGTTGCTTCTGGCGAATGTTCAATGAAGACACTGAAGGTGACGAGCGCCCAGGACGTCCCTGCACATCGACAACAAACGATAACGTCGAGCATGTTAGGGGCATGTGTACCAATAAACAGAAAACATTTTTGACGATTGGAACTATACAGCCCGAGAAATTTAAAAATTCCGCGTATTTTTTTATCACAACTCGTAAATGTTAATTCACCGTAGGAAATCCTCTATAATCTTTGCTGTAACTATAACTTTCCAGCCCCGACTTTACCCAATAAAAATGTATTGCAATGTATTGTATTGTACAATATGGGTCCATAAAGCAAACATTAGTTAAACTTCACTTAATTTATACATTGTGAACTTACACAAGGGCCTCAGAGCCCAATGTAAGGATTTAAACTACAACATTTACATTTTAAAATAAGGATTGAAAATACAAAATTTTAAGTCCAAAATAAGGGTCTCTACTAATACATTTAGAGTCCAAAATAAGAACGGAACGATCAATTTTTTATATATAGTAATTTACGAAGAAACATCCATCGCATGACCAGAAAAATCCGATTAGCTGGGAATCGAGCCACGGACCGTGGGGTATTAGTGCTAGCGTATTAATTAAACTAACTTGAATTTATTTCCGGAGTAAATGATGTCATTTTTGTATAATAAAATATATAATCGATTAATCTCGTGTTTGTCATCTGAAGTATGGAAAGTAGTGCAGATAATACAGTCAAGTCTCATTTTAGTTGGTATGCACATTTGTTCCCTAGGTGAGCAAGTAATCCAACTCGCACAAGGATACAGACGTATTTTAAATAATTTTCTAAAAGGGATATGATCAAAGCAACACATTTTTAGGCTGTTGAAATGGCTGCGTTTGCGTGAAATGACATGAATCTCGTGCTTATTTGAGGCTAAATATATTAATAAGGGCATAAAAATCTACGCTAAAATCGACAACTATTCACAAGCGGAAATTAAGTCGCAATCGAAATGTATTACTCTGAAATCCGGAGATTAAATTTTGAGATGATGATAAAAATGCGTACTTAGATCGTTAACCGGAAAACTACGAAATTAAATTAGCCGAATATCGCACAGTTAGTAACCGCATAAGAAATATATGCAAATTTTAAAAAAGCAAATTTACTACTTTCTAACTATTGAAACTACTACGAGCTTAAAGTGGTCAAATAAAATTTGGTATACCTCAAGGTTAAGATCCTGTTTCAACAATAAAGCATCATGGAAATTTTGTTGTGTATTATAGGAAGATCATCCAAAAAACATTGGGAAATAACAGTAACTTCGGGAGATGCAATTATTACTTAATTGAAAGTTCAGACTACGCTCAGACAAATTCTTCATAGCCGAAGATCAGTTTGTAAAGTGCCAGAGTTTTTCGTGTGGTGGAACTTCCTTACCTTCTATCAGGGTGAATTAATTAGTGAGGCTAAGTAATTAGGATCACGAGAATATGAATGGAAGGCAAATCATTCGGAAACATACGTAAAAACAACTGAAAGTAACGGAAGGACACCAAACTGAATTAATGACATCATGACGCCTTTCACACTGGAAAGCAGGATTACTCCATCAAATGTTATTAAAATTACTTAAGGAAGTGAGTGGCAAAGCTAGGGAATAGTATAAGAATGTTTATGAAACAGAAAATATTAAAACAGACTATTCAATGTTTCTTCACTTTTAGTTTTCGTAGAGTAAAATCAGAAAAGCATTTCTTTGTTTAACCTCAATACATCAATGCTTCAACTCAAATTTCGGCTCATTAAATGATACGCTTCTGCGCGAACCAACCAACCAGAACCAACCGCAAATAAGAAGCAAATGACACACAAATAAAACGGTAAAGGTGGCTTTGCACGTGAAGGCGTGAACCTAGGAAAAATCGCAAGGAAAAGCGGACATGAAAAAAATCTGTCAGGAGCAGGACTCCTTTCAGATTTTTTTCATGTCCGTTTTTCCTTGGGAAGTAAATTACATGCATTTAGACATGGAAAGCTCTCGGTTGGGGAGCAAACTATTAAATGATATTTAATTCAGCAGAATAGAGACCAAAATTTGTACGCAGCTCTCATAAACGCCGTTGAGTCGCTGACACGCAGAGTTATGAATCGTAAAAACACGGAGAAATGTATAATGTGAACGGTACATAATGTTTAACTTTTCGGTAGATTAAAGTGCCTTAATATATGGTTTATTACTATGCGTCTCTTCTAATTTTATCATTTTTGTTTTTTTATATTTCTGTAAATAGAAATGTTAATTTTCATTTTCCATTACCTGCTGTTTAACATTATTGTATTATATATTGTCTGATCATGGCTTTACTGTGTTTCCGCGGTTTTTTTTCGCCCTCCTCCTCTATGGGTGTTTTCTGTGGGTTTTTTCTTTGTCGATCGATCGATTTGTGGTGGAAGAGAAGTCCATATGGGCCTAATCTCGCTAATAAAGAGTAAATGCATTATTAACCTTACCACTCTCTGTTCTGTGCCATTTCTTTCACTTCCTGGTAACTTACTCTAAAAACTTTTGTCTTTGTCTTTTCCCTTCTTCTTTACATTCTACAATGCAAAGGGTAACTACCAATTCATTAGTACCGGTATCTACCAGTTTGAGTGTTGTACTATCCCAACTAGCGGCATTTCGGCGGTGTCACTAATAGTCGCAACCGTTCGCGAATATCGATTCCTCTAAGGAAGTATTCATCAGTGGCCTAATCGAGATCAACTAAACAGGCCCCGCAAGAGTTTCTAAAACAAACTGAAACAAAAGAGTCGCACTTTCCAAAGCTCAATTAATAATCTCCCCTCCATCAACGTAGAAATTTCAGTTTTTGCTGACCACTTCAGTAGATGACTTCCGCACCGCCAATGGATAATCGATCGCGCAGATAAACGACCTCTCTTCACTCCGTTAATAATAAAATCACAGGTCAGGAAGAGGTGCTCTCATGGAGAGAGGTAAGAATAGTCGCGAACCGTGCTCTTCTTCGTGGAAGACGCATTATCGCGAATATGGGAGTGCGGGGGTAATGGCCGTCATTGGGTGGTCGATATAGAGAATGGAACTGTCATACAGTTTAATCGACCGCGCGACCTTAACGACCGAGGGGAGGCCACCGTACTCTTCCGATTTCGACGGGGAAAAAGACTAAGAAGATTTGGGATTTTAGTTTGCCGATAAAGACGGCTGCAGAACAATGGGAGTCCCCGCGGTGTGGGAAAAAGCTCTCGGAACGGACTGGCCGATAGAGGGGTTGGTAGTATATCTGGGAGTGAGCAATAAATACGAGAGAGCGTGGAGTGGCAAAAATGCTTCTCCTTTCCAAAGGTTTATATCGGAGAGATGCGAGAAAGATGTTACTGCCTTCCGACGAGATGGTGCTGCAGTCTGGGGAGAGGAAATTATTTGGAAAAGCTGGGAAGATGACGTGTTGGAGAAAAAAGGAGGTGCTGCGATACGGGAAGAGCGGTTTTAAACTAAAGAAAACGTCCGCGACCGCGGGTTTTAGAAAAGCTTCCAGCAGAAGGAAAATGTTGATAGATTGAGTTTCGTACGTGAAATCTCTTCTTTCGCTTACTCCTATCATTTAACTGTTGATTGTACTATCCGAGAGAGATCTGCAGAATGAAGCACCGAATCCAGGTATCAAATTGTAACCCCTGAGGGCTCTAATATTCAACGATCTGATTAGAAAAACCTATACTTAGTGAATACCCAAAGATCAGTTTGCAGAAGGAATACTACGAATATACGAATGTGAATACTTTATCGAGATTTTATGGAAATCTGTGTACGATATAAACAACCTTGGACGGGTTATACTTTTACAATGGTTTTTATGATCGGTGACCATAGTTTGGAAAGTGAATCCACTTGCGTAAACTTGCAGCTAGAGTCCGAATGGACCAACTGAGTTTATTGCTCACAATTGTGGCTTTGCAAGACTCTAAAAGTGACTATTTTAGGCGTTTACGATTCCTTCAGTAAAGAGTTGGCATTAGGAATATCTATATCAGACAGCAATGCTGTACACCTGACGGAAAAGGTAATTCTTTTCCTATTTCCTGAGGAATTACTCTTAGTTTGTCATGATTTGGATACTATTAAACTACCTACAGAACTCCATTGTACTCTATTATACTATTAACAGCCCCTTTTAAAATCAAGATAGCATATCACCGAATATTACCAACATAAACAGGAATAAATCTATGATAAGGATATCGAATTCTCAGTCTGCGTGAAACTGTAGTCGTAATATTGCAGTGATTGAAGCTATTATTAGTAAAATCGGGGTGTTTCATGATATTTCGTCATTATAGTATCTACAAATTATCAATGTAGATGGGCGATACTCCTGATTAGCGCTCCCAGCAATTTAATTTTATTATCTTCTTAAGAAATGTAATACGCAAGCTTCCATCAGAGACGCAAAATACTGAAAAATACTCAGAAGGACGGCGAATCACAATTCCTTCCGTTTCCGTTTTGTTTAACTTATATGAATATTGCTTCTAGGACAGCATTAATACCAGCTAGTGTGATAGCTACCTGTGTGGCTAGTGTGGATTGATACCTGAGGCAGGTTCATTCCATGATGCGTATGTGCACGTATAGCATTCAATTTATTGTCGCAGTGGGTGGCTAAGACACAATTGATTACCTGTATGGAGTTTGCGTTATTGCTACAATTCCATCTTACTACCCGTGGGAGTGTTATGCATATTGCCCTACATTCTACCATTGATTTCTCCCACCTTGTTATATCATAAGTTATTGTGATATAAGCAACAAAGGCTGCGATCCGTTAAATATCCTTATGTTGGAGTTTACATTAATGTTGATGATTGGAAACCTGCGCAATATACTCACTTTACTGGATGTTTAATGCAGTTTTTCATTTCATTAAATAAGGTAAACGTTGAGATTATTGTCTCCCTCACCGCCAGTTATCTAGTCTGGTGAAGTGGAAATGGAAAAAGTTCTCTTTGAGTTTACTCAGAAATGTTATTCTTTACAACACCTTTGACGCCAGACTATTTAAATATGGTTAACATAAAACTCAGGCACGGCACTGCCCGGAATAACCCTGAAATACTTCAACGAGAGGCTTTTCAACAATATTCTTTCCAAAGAAGAAAACCTTATTTCAAAATTAAGAGCTTTCTAGAATTTCGCTTCGCTTGATTTCTCTTCCTTTAAATAAATTCCATGTTGTCTTCCAATTACATTGCATAATTATCACATTGAATAGCTTATTGTTGCTATTAAACAAAAACTTTATATAAAATCGTCTAAAATGTTATATTATCGAAACAGTAATCACAGACTAGCTGTGACAGACAGCTGTAATCGGCGTCATCCACATGTCATTGACGCCAGCGCAGGCACCAAATGAGATTAAGTACGTTAGTAATGCATCTATACATCATAAAGTTTGTATCGGAGCCGTCAAAGTTGATAGAAGATTTAAAAGATATTTGAGATACGTGTAATTTGAAAGAAATGGCTTTCAAGATTGCTCATGGTACTAAATATTCCTTTATATCTTAATTAGTCGAAGATATACAAAGCATACTCCATCTGATAACCAGTGAATACACACAACCGAAAGGACTACGGTCAGGGAAATCAAGCAGCTCTTCCTCTATTAAATATCTTTAAATCTAGATATGCTGTTCCAGAAACATGATTAAGCTTTGGTCGAAATCTCTGAGCAAATTAAGTTTATACCGAATTTGTCGACATCAGAGGCGTTGTTTAAATTCGTGCAAAGCAAAAATTTCCAAATCTAAATCCAAGAACACGTTACATACCCTGGAAAGAATTCTTTATTTTTTCAGTCACCGAAGTTAAAATTCGAATCGGAATAACACGATGAAGAGGGCATGAACCCTTTGAGGGCAATTTCGTACCTGTGGTAAAGTTTTCAGATCGGTTCTGTAGTCAAAATATTGACACGAAAGATTATGCACAGTGGTCGTCAGGGAAGGAAAATATTTTTGCTGTGATTTTGAGCTTGAATTTGGCTCCAAGAAATTCCGTTTGCGGGAGCTTTTGCGTGTAATTAAACAGCGGTGGACTCGCTGGTGTTTGCCAATTAAGGGAAATTTGGACGAGGGCCATGCAGAGGGGAGAATGAAGTCGGAAGCCGTTCCAAGGGGCCCCACGACCAATGGTGGAGCCGTAAACGTTTACCGATCCTCATTAATCTCAGCACTGAATCTCCGTTCAACTCTTTTCAACTATCGGAGCCTCCAAGGAACTCATGCATGAAACGGAGTCCCATTTACTTCTCTGATTTATTTACATTCTATGGCGCTGAAATCAATTTGATACGCTGAGACATTGATAACGGAGGTTTTTACCACACCTTAACTCTAATATTCAGTACATTACTCCGCTCCTTTAACCAAAGCTACGAGCTTAAACCGTCAAAATCAAACAAGTGTACCACTTAGCAAATGCTGGCATTGGCTCTGCGTATAAATTGAGGTTGGGTTTCTTAGCAATTAAACTCGCCCCTGATTAAAAACGCATTCTTTTACGAGAGGATGTATTCCTTTCTTGGCTAACCTTAATTAATCCGAGCCTCTTCGTTGATATTTACGATTTAACCCTTAACGCCTATGCTTATTGACTGAAGAGAAATATTTTTGTACAATATAAAAAAATGAAGTTAATGCAAGGATGAGTGAAGGCGGTAAAATTTGCACAGAGAAGTTTGGGCCATAAAACCAATGTATAGTCAGAATTGAAAATATCAACACGGCTCTGATCCATGTCTCCCACTTTACAAGCAGGTATTTTAACCACTAAACTACCATGACGAGTCAATCCCACTCCGTCAACGGCATGATCTGTAGATGGCTTTAAGTCGCATAACTTCATCTGCAAAGTTAAACATTTTTCCCTCGGTCTTTGGTGGAAATTCCTCATATATTGCTTTGTAAGTAGGCTGTCTCGATGGGGACCTCCAGCGATGGTTGGTTCCATCACATGGAGCGCCACCTACCTTGATCACATAGCATCCCGTTAACAGGATGGCATTGACTCGGAATGGTAATTTAGTGGTTAATATACCTGTCCGAAAAGTGGGAGTCTATGCTTTGGACGTTAAAATAGTTATTGACGCAAAGAATAAGTACAACACAACAATTAAGCAGAAAAAGCGCTGTAATATTTTTTGGAAGGTTAGAAGTTACATTAAGTTCGCTTGGTGGTGTTAGAAAAGAACGCTTACAAATAAGTAATTGACGTTCCGTCTTCCCCTCGCTGTTTGACTGATCTAGAAGTGAATTTAAATCGAGATTGACATTAGCGCAAACCGTTTTAAAAACTAATTTCTTTGTGCGAACGATCCGTGACGATAAAACACGATCAAAGAGATAAATTCAGCCCTTGGCATTTACACTCCTTGCTACACACTGTTATTCTACTTCAGTTGGTTCATAGAAAATCGTGCGGATTTCTTTCTCGTACATATTTTTTGTTTCCCTCTTCATGAAACCACTCATTTCACTCTAGAATAACTTTAGAATAATTATAGTCGAGAGAAGAATTGAATTAAATTGAAAACTGCTCGTCAATCTTAACAACAGTTCATCCCGATTTGGTAAGAAGATGCAGAAAATATCATTTTCGACCATCGAATATTGTGTTATTTATGAATTGTCTAAGAAAGTTAATTTAAAATTTGAAATTCTCTTTAAGTCCGTAAGGAACTTTTACGTTGATGGCCTTGTGAAACCAGAGTCAGCTGAAGCGGAATTATCAGCAAAAGCTTTAAAACAGTATTTAAATCATGCTCGTGATTAAGACAAATATATTTTTCTCGAGATTTAAGGTTGACCAATATTATTATGCAAGTCATTTATGCAAGTACGTCGTTTAATCTTTCACATTGAGCTCTTTCTTATTTATTTCACATTAATTTTAACGACGGCATCTCAAGGAATCTTTACGAATAAATTTATAAATTTAAATATACCGCAATCAACAGCGAAGGGCCGCGTTGAATTAAATACAGGTCCGATTTCTCGCATAATGAAGAGAAAATCCAAAACTTTGAGTTCTGTTATATAAATAAAACATAACCCCCTTTTTTAATATTTCTTAATTTAGAGACCTTTTCCCCAATTCCCTTTTTCTCTCTCGAAAATGAACATTTTTTCGTCAAACTCGATTAGAAAAACTTTTCAAAAGAAATTTGTTTTTTATAATACCAGTAGCCGAAAGCCCTTCGCTCGAAATTAATGGATTTCTTTGATTTCCGATGTAAAAATAACACACTGTCGATAGAAATATGGGGCTGTGGTTTCATGATAAGAAAGTAATAATATATTACCAATCTTCACGTCCGTGATCAATGTGAAACTTATTCATTCAATGCTTCCTTTCCTTTCATAGTTTAGGCTTCCTAAATCTCAATCTGATATTTATGAATTGGGTTGAAATTAGAAAACAGTGCAAAGTTAAGGCTAAATGCAATTTCCGAAATTTGGCTATTTGCGTCAAACTACGTGTGGTACTATTTTAATTTGAGTAATTACGGAATTATCCAAACTACATCTACATTCACTTAAGTGTTCTTAAAGACAAATTTCTGCGATTGCTAGTGCATTTACCATCTATTATCTACATCATTTACTTTTTATCCTCGCTTGCAAAAAAAAGTATTCTTCAAAGCTTTCATCAAGAATTTCCTCTACTATTTTCTCGTGCTTTATGATCAAAATATGTAAAAGTAGTAGTAGTGTTGTTAGAAGTACTTCGATACTTGAGGTCATTTTGCACATATGGGTCCTCACTGGGAATCGAACCCGGGACCGCTTTCAGCATAGGCGGGTGCGCTACCCACTTAGCTGTTCGGGAGACCGTTAAGCAATAAAGGACACAATACATCCACTACGTCTTCCAGGAACGTTTTATCTCACATTTTCACAGAGCAAGTTTGATCTAAGTTTTAACATGCCACTCCGAAATAATATTCAAATATAATCGAAATGAATCACATAATGTACGGAAGGATTACTTATAACATTGAAGTTTGACTCTACATTTTAGTCAGAAGCATCGACTATAAAGAACTGTATAGATCCGAGAAGCAAAATCATATACTTTTCCATCCAGAAATATCATAGCAATGAAAGGATCACCATACTGTAAATCGATGCGATGTGAAAATTGAGGCTGCCATTAACGCGGAACGCAGTACTCCGTTTCGCTGTGACTGATGAACTGATTTTTCAAAGCACTATGGCCCGATTAAAGCCTCTTCACCTATATTCTCCACAATCGGGCTCGAATAACCTTTTTGATTCCAATCCACGGGGCACTTATCAACTTTATCGGTTAGCACTCCAATCGTTTACTTAACAAACGCGGCTTCATTAAGTAGAGCAGAAGGGAAAAAGTCAGAAATTCCAGATTTTAGGCGCTGCGTTATCCAACTGCACCCACGATAACTGCAGAGAGAAAGATGCGGCACGGATTTCATTTGTCGCAATCATAGATTGAATTCTTGTGAGTGATAGATTAGATTGAATATCACATACACGTTTATGGGTTCATCCGCATAAAAACTTTAAGCAGCTTGACTGAAATTTCGAAAACACAGTGAACTATTGATTATCAGGGATAGTGACGAAAAGATGAAACACAAATCAAAACGGATATTCGAATTTCATCTCTCATTACTTATTATATTCATAATTTGCGTAAATAATTCATATGACGCGTATAGTCTGTTTTTTTCAATTGTTTCAGGGACTCGTTAAGTGTTTTCTTCACCTGACCTGGGTATTTCTAACAGTCATCATCATACATATATCAGATAATGTCAGTAAACGAGGGTAGTCCCAGAATTACCCGACATAGTAAAGAAAAAACAAAAAAAATTAGGAAATAATACCTTTATTTCTCAACTTAGTCTCCTTTTAGCTCAGTCCACTTTTCCCGGCGATGTTCAAATGCTTCAGGAAACTATTTATAGTGAAAACCGTCGAACTCCTCAAAAGCGTTATTAACCGCAGGCTCCACCTCTTCAATGTAGGCAAATGTTTCACAACAGAGCCATGTTTTAAAGTCGGGAGAGAGAATATAATACGAGGGGGCTAAATCAAACAAATAGGTTGCGTGAGGAAGCAATTCGAACTTCAACTCATTAATTTTAGCCATCGCGATAACGGATGTGTGAACTGGTGCATTGTCTAGATGAAACAACACTTTCTTTTCCGTGGCCATTTTTTCTTTATTTCATCACTCAAACGCTGTAATAAGTTAGCCCAGTACTCGCTGCTGATTGTGTTTCCTTTTTAAAGATAATAAGGGAAACTATCCCGCGAGCTATTCGTAGTCATACTCCCGCGGCTCCAAAGAAAAAATCCTTGAAAGTCCTGCTTGTATAAGAACGAGAAAATACTCTTTCGCGTTTGAATTCTTTAAAACGACCTCGGAAAATGTCGACGAAGAGTAAAAAATTATGCATGGAGCATCTATAAGCCGGTTAATAAACACATGGATAATCCGCCCAAGGGTAATCGACAGTTTATATTACTAATAATAAATTTTGAATGCAACCATAATATTTCCTTGACTTTATTTTTACTGTTTTGCAATTTTATAAAACTGTCAATAATTCGCGGACAGAATACTCGCACCTAACCACCGAATCTGCTTCCTTTCCCCTACTTTTAAATAAGGCGAACCAAATCACGCATGATTTCAAATTATATATGAGTATCGTTCCTCAATTCGCGCTGCTTATTGATGGCATTATGTTTCCATAATAATTTCTTCAGTTCGTAAATGAAAACCAAGGCTAAAAATTACGAAGAATCATCTTGAAGTGTATTACATGTAATAAATATTTGGTGAATGTCATTTGGAACCGCACAGTATGGAAAAAGTGGCATGTTCTTGGAAAAATCTAATTAAATCGTACTGCTGAGTAATGTGAAATCAAACAAGCAAAATCTTGCATATGCACATCCTGTTGCACTATCGAGTTTCAGATACGAGAGAAACTGTCGTAAGCTTATAAAACATTCTCTAAAATATTCTCGAATACGGAATTCAGTTGAATTACCTTTATGATGAAAAAATACCAAAATAATGGACAAAGTTAAATCTATGAATGCAAATAAATTAGTGAACATATGATTAAGGCGAGAATGTAATTCAAACCGAGGCACTGCAGAATAAATCGTGTCGAAGACAACTGAATGGAGGATAAAAACATTTATCATAAAATTAACGGTGTTTTCCGAGATATTGTGGAAATCCATAATAAAGGAAAGATATATACGTTTCAACTAAAAGCTTTTATTGTCTCAATAAAAGTTTTTGCGTGGAAAGCATGTATATTTCCTTTATGAAAATATTTATCATTTACTTGTAACACTCTCCTTTTACTTTCTATTTCGAATAAGTCATACGCACAGAAATCACTCAGCAAAGTTTTAGAATCATCTCACTATCAGTTCCTTTGTAAAGGATAATAAAATTAAAACTTATATAAAAGCAGGAAATCAAAAGATAAAAAGAAAATAGGAAAAGACTGAGCGATTTAAAAATATTTTTTTCAGAAGACAAAGCTCTATAGACTCTATAGCTCTATAGCTCTAGAATCATCTATTTGAAGGATCCGAAAAAATATACAAGAGTTATCATTCAATTATGAAACAAAAGATTTTCATCTTAGGAATACACGAATGGAAAATAAACCGAGAAACTTTTTCGTTTCCTTAAGCCAAATACGCGAAATCTCCAAGCGTAACAACTGCCTGCATTGGGAGATGAAGGCAAAGCATTCGCGCAGAGATTAGCCCTCTAATGTCATCGGAGCTTGGGAAGCGTCTGGGAATATAATCTCCATAAGAAACAAGGGCCACTTCCATAAGAATCGATCTGGAGGAGACGAACGGAGGCAGATGCGGAGGGAGGTAACGCGGAGGACGGTCCAGTGGACCGGGGAAATGGGTCAGGAAGGCTCAAATAGATCGAAATAGGTTTCCTTCAAGAGTTTCCTCGGAATAAAAAAAAGGAGATTACGGCGGGCAATTCTTATCTCTCTCCCGTATCTTTTCTCCCGACGACGGAGATTTATCAACGCTCTTCTGCAAAATCTTAACGTCCATCCGCTCGATAAAATGACGATTATCACGCCATCCTAAGGACTCTGACATACCCTGGAGATAAACGGGCTGCTCGCTAGAAATGATTTATGTGCGATTAAAGGAGGAGAGATTGGTACGAATCGACCATTTAATGATAACGAAGGGGTGAAAACTATGATAAACTATGCAGGTACTCCATTGTATTAATCGCCGTCTTGTACGTATTCATATATTTCACATTAGTAATTTTCTTAAGAAATAAATATTAAGTAGACTTTTCGGTTAGGTTGGAACCTTTTTCCTTTCGAAAAGTTTCATTGGATAAATTGAAATCTTGAAAACAATAGAAGAAACGTGAGAATTAAGTACGAAATTTAGACTAAAACCAAACTTTACCGGCTGCGGAATAATCAGCATTCTAGCGATCGAACCCCAGAGTCCCGGGTTCGAGTCCCGGGTAATCTCTGTTAAATAAGGAACGTTGTGCGTGTTCATTTATTGCTTTAGTTTACGCCACTCCTGAATCGTCCAACGAATGGATGTTTGTGGGGGCACCTGGAAATATTTTTTTTCAAATAAAAGAATAACTCACAAAGATTCTTATTTTTATCACCCAATCTGGTTTCCAACTCATTGCGAAAATTTTGATGAATTATATCGCTTGTGGGTTATATCAACCAAATAAATGTAGTCCTTTTTCACGTTGCTATGAGTGAAATTTTGGTTGCTACAACAAGTCGCGCCCACGTAGAAGTTATTCGATAGTTTATTTACATCGTTCTCCGTGGCGGTGACAGACAATAACGGTTACCTCAGTAATCACCGAAAAGAGCATGAAATGTCCGATACATTTCGAAATAAGTGACAAATTAATGAATTTTCGACAGAAAAATGCATAAATTACAAGAATAAGGTAGAGTGAAGTTTTAGTCGACGAATGAAGCAAAACTGCTGGAAATCCGCTCCTATTCGTGTATTTAAATGAATGTGCAAAGCTTCCCATTTTGAAAAAAAGAAAATCTCGGTCTTACGGAAATAAAGTCCGCGACTCCTTGGTTCTAACCCGTGCTATCTCAACTACGTGAACGGTTTTCTAATGATTCAATCTAATGATAATCTAAATACCTAATATAGCACAGTATCTAATGCTATAATATCTAGTGCAATAACAATATTTAACACTGCAAAGGAAATTTGCCGAGATTTTTGGCGGCACATGCTGTATGTGCAAATCAATGATCCTCCAGTTTGCTAGATTACGGGCCTACTGTTCATTCGCCATTTTCAAGAAACTTTTATGCTGAATTTCAGAGCGATAGAAAGAAACTGCATGACGAGGACGAGAAATCCCGGGGTATTCGTTATTCTCAGGAGATACTGAAAATAATGTCATAGTCTTTCCAGATAAAATGGAAGATGAGAAGAATATTTATTCCTTAAGCGATTTTATCACCGTATAAGGCATTTTTTGCAGCGCTTTCCCGGATAAAGGAAACGTCCCATCCATTCCGCGATACTAACGTTACGTGCTCTAACGTTTTTTGCCTTATTGTTAGGAAAATTATGCGAACTTTCGATGCAGCTCTTATGAATACTCCCTTTGAATGTATTAAAACAGAAGTCCCATCGTCTTGTAAATACCTTTTCTTGTAACATAATGAAGTAAAACCAAACATTAACTATGATTCTCCATAAATTACATTATGTTTCATGAGAAATGATTACCGTCAAGATGCTAGAATTCAATTTCTTATAACTTTACGAAGCCAGTAATATAGAAAAATTGTGGACATTAACGTCGTCTTTACGGACCTTATGGGAATAGAGTATGATATGATATCGAGTAGTAAAATAGCCACCAATTACGTAGCATTAAAGAGATCTCTGATTGGATGGAATAAAATCTTGTTTATCCTTATTTTAAACCCCTTAATTAGGCGAAGGTTGTCTGGAGTAATTGGCACAGTGAAAAAATTGATGGGAAAACTACCTCACTCCTCATCTTCCCTAGAAAGCCTCATTCAATTGCAGAAGGAGGTCTTGAGGTTTAAACCAGCCTCCGTTCAGAGTTCTTTCTTGACAGATCAGATTATTTCAGCCATCTACTCAACATATTACGTCAATTTTACAACATTTTTTCCATACCCACTGTAGAATTAACCTAATAATCCAAGCAAGATATTTGTTTCTTTTTCAAGAAAAAACTTCCTTAACATAATATTAATATCAAATTATTATTAGTAATGAAAAGATTTAAATACATTTCTGAGAGTTACACTTGTTCACTTAGTAAGCTACCGAGCATTAATCATATTAGGACTTTTGAAACAGGAGTCTATTTCATCCTGGTGTATCTACTTCCTTAGCGTAAGTATCGTGATCGAAATCTTCTTGTAGATCACTGATTTCCCATGGAGAAACTGTTCCGAAATTACTGCCTAAAATACTCCAATCCACGTCCAATTTACTTTATACTTGCTGTATTGAATTTTTGAACCTTCGCCTCCAAAGAAAATTACACATTTAACCCGGATAACGAAGCGGAGAGTAATTTGTCCTTAATTTCCTTGCAGGATCTTCGGCAGCCCTTGTTTCTCCCACGTGGTATTGTTATTTCCTGATGTTCGTGTTAACTGTTTCACAGCACTTGGCCGGCCGTTCCTGAGGAGTACCTGAAGAGGAGGTGAGTCCCAAACGGCTTCTCTTTAATGGCAAATGGCCGCCATATATCTCTTAATTGAACAATTTACTCCCGATCCAGCACAATGCATGCGAAGGAAAGACCGCTCTTCCCATCAATTCCGCTAGATGGCGCGCAGATTAGGGGCCAACTTTAATGAAGATGGACGACCGTTTGCCTCAAACACGTCATTTCGACAAAATGCCAAATTCGTCCGCAAAATTCGGGCAATCTGGGGATAGGGATCGTATTTCGTGATGGGAAGACGTTATTGTTCAATCATTAGATACGCTTCAATTTTATCTTGTAATAAGCCAAATATCTTTGATATATTATTGCTTTTAAACCACCTCCCGATGACCGTTGGGGCCATACTGGAAACATTTTGTCATCACAACAAAATTAGATATAGTGGTCGAAGTGGCTTGATTTAAATGATTTGAATTAAAACCCATACTATTTATCTCCTTGTATGCATAGATGTATGTATATATTGAAACATTTGGTAGTCTTCGTTAACTGGTAGTAATCTACCACCAGCCCAGCCTATCCGTTGAGTTTACTTGGCCAACAACGCCAATTAAATAAGACAACCTACTCTTTGGTTAGAAAAGCCATTGAAAATTTAAAGTATGTTAGTGTTATAATAAATAAATACTTTCTATTCATATTGGTCACTTAAATCTTAGCCTAAAAGTATATTAGTAATCGTATCCTATAAGAGATATTTTCCACCAGGTCGGTGTTTAGGCAAACTTTTCATAGATGCATCCGCTAACTATATCTCATGCAGAAACACCCCTTATACGAAACAGGGTTAAACGAGCTCGTCTTAGTACGTACATAATGGTCATAAGTGAAACAGAAAATGTATCTGTTTTTGTTTTATTTTGCAACATTTATTGTTTAATAATTCTTTATTGCATTAATTATATACTTACTAGTAAACGCCCCCGTCAAGCATGACGGAAATTAATTTCATCATAATAACTCAATAAATTTCTTACCATTATTTATAATATTTATTCTACTGTTTTCAAGTCATGGAAGCCTACTAAGCCTGGTTACATCCTAAAATTTCCTCATCAGTTGTCAGTATTCCAANTGGGATATTTCATAAAATCAACATTCCATAATGGCCTTGGTCGTCAAAGGGTTGGGTTGTTTATTTCCCAAATATTTTACGAAATTTCCGTGTGTTTTATCAAAATCCTCAAAGGTTCGGTTCTGTATCAATATTTCACGACTTAAATAAGAATTTATGACCATTTTCCTTTCTTTTGACACTTCTCTTGATTTCGGACCATTTTTTCTAATTTAATTTTGTAAAAGCAATAACCTCTGCAGGTACTAACGAAAACCTATTTTACGTACATTTTTTACGGAAAAGTATACTAACGGACTATCCCCGTGCATTTATATGGGATAACTCATGAAATCAATGTTCGACAATTGCATCAAAGGGGTGGATTGTTTATTTCCCAAAAAGTTTACGAATTTTCCGTTTATTTTATCAAAGTTTTCGCAAATTCGAAATTATATGAATGACTCACCACTAAAATAACATTCTATGATTATTTTACTAACTTGTGACACTTGTCTCAATTTCGTAGGACCATGAATAATTGATAATAATAATTAATAATTTCTAATTTAATTTTGTAAAAAGAAACAACCTCTGCAAGTCATGAAAACGTAATTTACGTATATCTCTTACGGAAGCGTATTTTGGGCGTATTTGGGTTTCGAACCCGGGTCTTTACAAAGATGAGAATAGTTTTCCTGGGGTTTCCAGCACCGTAGAAACACAATGCAGTTTGTTTCAGATCTCTAAGTCAAGCCGTTTCTGATAAAAATGGGGGGACGGACAGACATTTGCTTTTAATATATATGATTTATAACGGATATCGATTTGAATAGAAAGGCTCTTTCTCATTTGACATCTTTTGTTTTTTGTAAAGAAGTCACCCAACGACTCGTCGTTTGCATTTTCCTGTTTCGTCCAACAAGCAGCTGTTTATAGCAAACCATTGCATCGATTAAACTTCTATCAACTTTGAATCATTTTGTATAACCTGATCCATAATATCCGTTATAGTGCCTAAACTTGTTTTAGAAAATCCGTCGAAAGTTCCTTTTGTTTCACATCTTCAGAAATGCTAATTAATTTGGATTAAAAAAAACATTTGCAATTTCTGGGAACCCCAATACCGCGTTCGATTTCGGGGAATCCCAATAAAACTGCGCAATACTGAATCAACGTTAAGCGTGGTCTTTGAGATAACGCAGCAACGCTTAACTTAAAATTCTAACAGTAAGGTGTACCGAAAAAAAGAACTAATCGTTTCTTTTGTGGACACCACAGAGGGTGGGAGCTTAGTTTTCGATATGTGCATATGATAATTCATAGAAATCGGTAATCCGGAATCTCCCGTTAGTTCACCAAACGTGCGTTTCACCTCCCGAAATACGGCTTTCGGAATATTTTCAAACCCCTTGTTTGGACTAAATCACAAAAATCTTTTAAAACTACTTCCAAAATGTTTGTGAGCATTTGATTTAGGATTTTAGGATGGCAAAAATGTATGCAGCACATAGAAACAAACTATTTACTGGGAATATTTTCAAGCTCTTCTATTCGTAGTTTCGTAAAATCAAGAGCCTGTGGAACAATAGCGGTGTTTCATTTCGCAAACCTTTCCACCATTTCGTTCTGGAAAATCAAATTTCTTTCCGAGACAAATGTCAATTCGTCGTGATTGTAGACGCGATGCACTATTACGTTTCCCATCCACCTGCCACCACGATTCTCAGCTCGGCGCGTTGGCCAAAAGAGCGCACAATACCCCGTTTATTTGCAAAGCGTCTTTTACAGCGTCGTCAATGAGAAGAGCGAAAATTGCCCGCGTTCGTCCACAGCGCTGCTGTTGGTGACGTCAATTGGCGAGTTTTTTCGTTGCATTAGCGCCGAGCGGAGCAGGCGAATAGGGACTCGAGAGCCTTTCACTGCTCGCGCTTTATTTTAAGCCGAGCGGGAAGAGAGTGTGCCAATTTCGCAGTAACCGGACGCACGATCTGTGCGCAAAGTGTTTTCAGGAAATCATTCCTAATGATGAGGACGCTGGGTTAAGAGGTGGATGAAACAATTGCTCGAAATTCGGAATGCAGGGCCGACAACCTTCTCCTGAAGGGGTATTATTATTCTAAGTACAAATTAATCCATGCAAACTCATGAAACTGTGTTTTATACTTCGAAAGTTTCGTAAAACATTACTCTCAAGAGAGAAAATTACACCTGCTAATTTTACAATTTAAAGTGGACAAACAGTTCACAACCTACGTAACCGTTAACCGTTCCTGTAATAACTACGTAAATCAAATTTTGCGTAATTCGAACAATACCCGTGGGGCGACGTTTAAATAATCGATAGTTAACTTAAAATTACCCATTGCACTCAAGGTAAGTCATCTCAGATCTCAAATAAATCTCAGATAAACACCTGTTCAAAATAAACGAGTACAGAAATAAATGCCGCGCGATCTACTCGCCGTAATTAAGTTCATTTACAACTACATAAATAACCTGCAAGCCGTCTTTCGGCGTGTGTAAACACCGAGCGTTCGAGTTCCCTCTTTATCTTCTTGTTGCCGCGTATCGTTCGCGGAAAGAATTAATCCCTTTAGCGACTTGTTTTTGCATATATTTCTCTTCTTTTATACTCATTGTCGGATAGGCCGAAGTAGCAGGGGGGTCGGATGATGCAGATTACGTCCTCCGCAAATGTACGTTCTCTAAATTTATCAAGCAATCGCAGCCTAGATTCTTATCTTTGTTTCAAGGATTTACATTGACGTTTAAACCCAGAAAGCCGCCAATGGCGCGTGGCAGGGGGTGTAAAAACACCGATAATCCTCTCACACCCAAACTCCTATTAGCTTCTCTAACACTACGAGGGAAAAACGACGCTATGTAACTAACCCTCCTTTGCCAACCTCCGTCTCAAGTTGCTTAAATAGAGCGTCACTTGTTCCTGAGCTAGCGTTTTCCGAAAAGAATGGAAGCACGATCTACAATTAGAATTAGCTTTGTCCGGATTTGCATATGTCCAAATTACGTGAGTCGGGAACTGTCTGTACTTGGAAATGAAGTCTGCAATGAATCGGTAGGTAAACCCAAGATGTTTCGGATTCTTGCAAAATTGGAGTCGTCGAAGGAAGAAGAGTATGGGTTGAACTACACTTGATAAAAAAAATTGAATATAATAACTAATCAGTTTCGAATCTAATATGTCTGACCGATCAGAAATAAACGCGGTAGATGTTGAGCGTTATACCTACTGCATAGATTTATCGGATGTTGCGACAAAGAAATACGAGGAAATAAAATCCAGGACTAATAGATACAAAAACTAAATTTTATAATAATTTAATATTTTTTTATAAATGTATCAATCAACCTCATATTTATCAATCAACCCTCGTATAGATTTCAATATATTGATCTTTCCTAGGAGACCATCAACATCTCGTTAGTAAAATATATCCTCGAGCAAAATGTAATTCTTAACCAACTTTTGTCACTCGGTTTATTTAATACTTCATTCTCTTTAATATAAAAACAATATGCTTCACAATTGACGTAGAATTAAGTCAAAACATGGCGCAGGCATAAAAGGCAATCTCGTATAATGCAACCTATTCCCAGGAAAAGTATTACAAGAGCTCGGAAAATATAAAAAAACTAAATTGAAATCGAACAATTATCCTATTTCCCAGGAAATCGCGATGAAAAAAGGTATATTTTCACTCATAGAAAAGGTATAGAATAGGGAAGATAACAAGGGAAAAATCAATAATGAATAGCTTTTAGACAGACTCCTTAGAAAGATCGCCCATATTTGAAATTTCGCTCTTCAAAGCTGCGATTCTAAAGGGGATGGAATCGTATTAACCCCCGAAGGGCTTCGGAAAGCTCATAAAGGTGTAAATGAAATAGACTTCTAAATAAAAGTAGAACAGTTGGTGATTCCGCATTGCACACAGATTTAGAGTTTGGGGCTTTTTCCTCTCCTTTTCCCGGAAATGACGCTCTATGGAAAAATTATACGTATCGTAAAATGGGGAAGATTTCTGCAACTTCTTTCTCTAGTGTGAGCAAAAGAAAGGTATCAGGGTATTGAAATAGGGGGTAATATTTTGCCTTTTGGCACCACCCGTTGTATGAAACCGGATTTGCAATTTTAATCGCTATTGACTCGGCACGAAATCATTTCAGTAGAATCATCAAAAGCTATTAGCGTGTAATTCAATGCAGTTTTGTTCGTTTTAACCAATTTTCACATTAGGGCAATTAATTATCGCAAAAAGCATACATGGAATTTAAATAAATGCCAATATGTGTACAGAATTATTCCAATAACTCTATACAAAGGCTGTGCAACTCTTACGTATAAAAATATTTTCCCAGGAACAAAGATAGTAATATGCGATATTCAGATAGTTTCTTTTTTTAATGCTTTTATAGAAAATGGGTTTCACTCCAATTTAGTATCAAGAAACCAATAAATAACCTACTTTGGACGAAAATAATACAATCTAGAGGTAGAATCGATTTTAGATAACAAACCGACATTATAAATTAACAAATTTCCAATATTATTTGATCTGGTAAAGCAATAAACGTATTATGTATTCAGGGCATTGTACACGACCAATTTAATAACGGTACAGGGATTTAAATTTCCTCTAAAGCACTCAAAGGACATTTTGTTATTTGCTTCTCTAATTAGCATATACAAGTGCATTTAGTTTTAAACACACATGAAACAGGTATTTAAATTTCTGCTAAACGCTATGAACTTTACCATTCAACCTTTCTGAGACGAAAGTATTGTATAACAGTTACCATTCGTCGCAAAAGCTTTTGAAACTGATGTTAAACCATCAATTCTATGCTTAAAACGCCGTCTACAGGATATTCAGTGGGACTTTTGAACTTTCTCACCGCTAATGCATAGGTAAAAAAACGGGTAAAAGTTTTTCACCCTTTCGTCTACGTTGCTAAGTTCCTCTGAATGGCTCTCTAAACTCTATATGACTCTTTAGTACCACAATCTCACGTTCGCGTCCTCTTCTGCGACTACTTTTTTCTACGTCTATTGATACTTCGTGTCTTTTCTATTCCGAGTTATTCAAAATTCTCCACGCACGGGAAACTTGCTACGACTTTGTCGCAAGCGGGGGAACATTTACCGCGTGTGCAGGGAATTTAAAATTCGAAAAGGTACGTTTCCAATTTTCGTGCACTTTTCCGGGCTGGTATGAATGCATTTCCCAATGGTCCCCTGCAGAGTACAAAGGGCCGTGCATGAAATTGTGTCTATATTCTGGCCCTCATTTCAACGACTACGTTCAGAGTCCTTTTTTACAACATCGTTGATATTTCCCGGTGTCTTATTATCATTGGCAACATTTCTATATATTTTCTTTATTGACTAGTAAACGCCCACGTCAAGCATGAAGGAACTTAATTTAGTTTAAAAATATATCTATTATCGTATATATCTGGTCCTATTAAGTACAAAAAAATTCCGTCGTAAGATCATAATAACTCAATATATTTCTTACTGTTATTTATAATATTTATTCTACTGTTTTCAAGTCATGAATGCCTACTTTACGTACATTTCTTATAAATATTATAAGAACTGATTATCCCCGTGCAGTTATATGGGATAATTCATAAAATCAACATTCAACAATGGCCATAGTCGTCAAAGGGATGGGTTGTTTATTTCCCTAAAATTTTAAGAAATTTCCGTGTGTTTTGTTAGAATACTCGAAAGTTCGGATCTATATCAATATTTCACGACTAAAATAAGATTCTCTGATCATTTTCCTTTCATGTGACACTTGTCTTAATTTCGTAGGACCATTATTTTAATTTACGTAAATTACGTTCATCTCTTATGGAAGCGTAATATGGGCTCCTGGGTTTGAGCCCGGGCTTTTAAAGATATGAGAATAAGGATAAAGGAAAGGAAGGTAACTTAGTAGATTGTAAAACCTACGAAAATCCCAAAGGAATTTGTCGCTTTTTTTCACACTTGTTATTCCGATATGAGAATAGTTTTCCTGGGGGTTTCATCATCGTAGAAACACAATGCAGTTTATGTCAGATCTCTAAGGCTAGCCATTTCTGAGATAAATAGGGGGACGGACAGTCGGACAGACATTTGCTTTTTATATATATGATAGGTAAATTGACGTGAATTCACGTAAAATTTTTATTTAGTTTTCCGCACTTTCTTTTTCGACGTACCATCCTTCTCTGGCGAATTTGTCCTCATATCAGGAAACTGTCCTTATCTGAATTTTTTATATGAGTTCGCATTTGTATGTACTAGCTATTTTTTCAGTAGTGTTGCTGGCAATTTCCTTTTTCCTATATTCACTTTTCCCTTTTTTTTATGTTAGTCGCTATTAAAATTGCTACTAGTTTCTGTCAGTAAGTTTCGCAGGTTTTTCCCTCGTGGGTGATTTCCTGGAGGGACTTATACTTTTTCTAAGTGAAAATTTGGGTCTTTTTAAGCCCGTATAACTTTTCCTTCTTTATTGCTATTCTTCTGTTTTTCTTCAAATAGTTGTTTCTTTAAATATTTCTATGGCATAGGTTTAGACGTAATAAGAGACTAACTAGTCTCGATCTCGCCTAATTGTTGTTTCTTCACTGCTTTTCAGAATATTAATACAATGTCATACTAAAATAATGCTCGGTACCATCCGCAGCATTTTCTATCGTCGATAATATTTATTTCATTCTCCGTTAATCCTCAAAACTTACCCACTTATTCAATTCATACAACGACCTGTATATCTCCTCCCATTTCTCTACCCCCCAGAAGAATCATCCATTATGAGCAGTTTCCCGAAACCCATTTATTCCCTTGCCCTTGGTTATCTAAAGCAAGCGAGTTATTCAGATATGAAAGAGATGAGGATCTGCCGATGTGAATCGCTGAAACTGGGTCTCGGTTTCGAAAAGGTGTCGCCAGGGAGCTCTGCATTCATACAGGCAAATGAAAGCGGGAAACGAAATCGGTTCCATGTTGCTTGCTGGCGCGCGTGTGTGTGTGAGTACATGTTTGAGTTCGAGCGATCGTCCGCCAGAGGTCGTGAAAGCGCAGAACCACCGGTAATTGTCGCTGGGGACGATCTGCTTAGCGAAATATCACCATTGCGAAAATTTCGCTGCTGGCAAATGTTTTTCGACAAAACTACAGCACTCTGCGGGGAGTCCTACTTGATTAGAAAGGGAGTGCTGGAGCTGATGCTTATTGGGAGATATATATTTGCTGGAATGAGAAGGAACTTTTCAAAAACTCGATTCGTTCCTATAATGTACGTTTCCTATTGTACACAAGTATTAGTTCGAAAGAAGTACGTAATAAAATACCATAGAAGGTCTGAATCAACGTATCCCTGATCATAATTTAGGGAAGTATCTTCTTCTAAACCATGAATTTTACTTTTTACATTATAAATTAGGGAGTTTTCATTAACAGACGTATTATAAATTCAACGAAAATAGCTCAGAAAATACCCTGGTTTATTCTACTCATATATCATATCAGAGAATGGAAACAAAATTTTATGTAAAAGCTAATTGCCATAATATCTCCACAAAAACAAATTTTCGTTCAATATATTTACATAGTGGTCAATAGTCAACAAATTTGAATTTTACAAAGCATATGACCTAAAAGTTTAATTACATTGTTCTTCCAGGATAAAATATATTTACTTACTATTTATTATAAGATAAATATAACCTGCAAAAAATACATGGTTCTTAAATTCTAACAATCCGTATTGGGATGGTATATTTATATATTTTTTGTAATGTTTTTTTCGCTTCGTTTTGCTGTTTTTTCTGCAGTAAATATTTTTCCCTAAAATCTCTTATGTTTTTTATACATTTTTTCCTTCTAATTCTTTTTACTATCTTTTAAATTAAAAATGTTATGCATTACGACGATTGATTAGATGGACGAGGACACTTTTAGTGTTAATCTCGCCCAAATTAAAACGTTTTATTATTTTTTTTGTTAGATTCCTTTGCTGAGTATTTCTATGCCACGACAACAATGTCAATTACTGATCAATACACACTTAAGGCTCTTGAATGTATCCTTGGGGCCAACCTTAAATGATATTACGGCATTTTTGGGATTACAAAAACCCCCCGTCTGCCATAAAATGTCCCGCCATACCCCCCGTGAACAAGTATCATAGACCCCCAGGCCACCGCTTCAGCGTAACTAGGTTTAACGAAGTTATATAGTTTAACGAAGCCCTCTTGCAAGTATAGTATCGTTTGAATGTTAAGATAAATTTGCTATAACTTTGACTGCTTTAAATAAGACAAAACCTACCGAATCGCCTGATTTATCATTGGTAATATTTCAAGGAACATTCTTATCTCTATGAACTAGGAGAAACACTCTTTGTAATTTCCACATAAGAATATTTTATGTGTCAAGTGTTTTTCTCTTAGTTCATTGTGTCTTTCCACGAAGTCTGGCCAGCGACGACAGAATATATTCTTTCATTTTATTTTATCTATTTCATTTTATTTTATTTTGTTCTATTTTATTTATTACATTATCATTTTATTAACAATATTTCTTCCATTTCCTTTCGTTCATAAAACCCTTTCCTTTAAGTTGATCCAAGATCCCTCTCCTGAGTAATGAATATTTACGAATTCCGTCTTCGGAGAAATTCTCAAACTACGCTTCTTGTTTTCCCCTACAGATGGCAGGAGGCACAGA
The DNA here is from genome assembly GCA_000376725.2 of Ladona fulva. NCBI lineage: Eukaryota > Metazoa > Arthropoda > Insecta > Odonata > Libellulidae > Ladona > Ladona fulva. The sequence continues at coordinate 581,943 of KZ308399.1, forward strand.
TGGCGGCGTCCGAGACCTGTGGTCAGCCGAGAAGATAACGGAAACGAAGATGGATATTTCTGCGAAGGCTGCAGGGTTTCGCAAAAAGGGAACGGAGGTCTTTAAAGTCGAAGATCTGACGGGAAGCTGCAAATTTCGGGCGATGCCTTCGGAGAATGGACTTATTGAAATATCTTGTAAATAGACACTGCAGAAGGGAGTTGTGTAGAGTAAACGAGTCACCAAAGATGATGTGCTAGTGAGTGCATCTTGGGAGCCAAGCTCACTCGAGTCAAGTGCGAAGGAGATGCACGAAGGATGCTCCAAAGAAGAGAGTGTCCAGCATCCGTGATCAGGGTACGAAAGAGCGCTGCCAAAGATTCAAAAAGAGCTGTCACCGCATAACAAATGACGACTAAATAACGCAAAGAAACAATAACTTAGTCGTATGTACCACCCACGGAGACTAACCCTTTTTTCAGTTTTCGAAGATCGGTCAATTATCTCCTTTAACAGATATTTGTTGCCTTTGTTTAGCTCAGTAATTCTAGTCTTACGTTACTAACGGTAGATGGCGTTCATTTCAAACCTCCCTTTTCCCTTACAAGGCCAAAGTACGGGGCTATTCACGGGTTTTTAAGAATTGGTAATGCAATAACATTAAACAGGCGCTGAAAAACGACCTATACAATAAGAAAAGAGGTATATTAAACGAGAATGTGACTGAAAGACGCTCGTCGGGAGCACACTTTGTGATGCGGAAAAAATTAACCCAGTTTTAAATTTTTCTCAGAGCACTTTAAAAATCAATGGGTTGTTACCGTCGACAGGGGTTACATCTGCTACCTATTCATACCGAAGTAGTTCCATCAGTTTCGTTACAAACAATATTTTTCAAGGACACACAAAGGAAAAAATGGGGAAGATGAAAGAAGCTTGGATATGATGAAAGGAATGGGCTTTTTCTTTTGAAGGGAAATGGAAAAATTCACTCGTTATAACTCTTGATCTCTTTGGAAACATACAATTTAATGCTTGAATGATTTTGCAATCAACCGGTCTGATGATTCCACTTTGATGACCAGCCGTGGATTAAATCTTTGCAGATGGTAACAACTTAACTATATCATTGATTAAATCTTACAAAAAAGTTAAACCTCGATACATTAAAAAACAAAACCAATATTTTTCGAGAGTCACAACCATATTGAGAACAAGGAGTTTCTAAGTAAATGTAACGAAACGTTTCTCTATTAAGATCGTTCAGTTAGGAACTTTTAAATTTGTAAAATGAATATAAAACCATCCTTGTTTTCTCAGAGTGAATGAGCAGCAAACTCGGATTTCTTCGGAAGGCACCTCAACTTTCGGTTTATATACAGTTATTTCAGATTTACGGCTCAATTCATCAACCGGACAAGAGTAATTACGCTGAGTAAAGTAAATTAATAGCACCTACGATATAACTTATGAAAATGCCACACTACACACACATAACCACCACACTATACATCATAATCAGGTCATCTGAAGATAATGTCATGCATCGAAACCTGAGTAGTGGTTTCGTGTGTGTAATATTGTATAATTCCAGCAATTCACTTTATTCTGTTACCAAGAAGTGACGGCCGCAACTATCAAGATAATTATGCTCCTAAATTCACATGCCGAGATTCCATGAAGCAATTTCATACTTTTCGTCTCACTTTTATTTCAGTACTACGTCTATGAGCGCCTTCCGGGAACCTTGATCTAAATCCTACTGACGCATCCGTGATCCATTCTAGCGCTCCTGCTAAATTACGACACGAACGATCTTTGATGTTGACCACCCGAAGACACCCCTTAAGCCCGTTTCAAATAACACCCCAGAGTTGCCTATGAGTAGCCCTGTACTACGGACCGCTTCGATTAAAAAGAAAGCTGGACGTTTTTTCCTGTCCGCTCTTGTTTCCTCTGTGAAAAATGACAATAGAAGTTGAGTGTAAATTTTAAACGTTTTAAGCGCCCTAGACGAACGTCGAGGTTGTTTTTTTCGAACAGAACTGTTGCTATGAGATGTTACTAATAGCGTAAAAACCTAATTTAACTGTGATACAGTTTAAAAAAATCATGATTTCTCGTTCTGAATGAAGCATGTCTGATGTAAAATACGTTCACTTCAATAAAATATTGGCCGAGTTGTTTTCTCAGCGTGAATCAAGCAAATGCTGATTATCTTCCACAAAAAGTTGTATAGATAATTATATTGTAAATGGTTTTGAAAGAAATATTAATATATTATATTGAGATTGATTTTCAGAATGACGAATAAATACTTGATGTTTTCAAATTGCTCTTTTGATTTTACAACCTTCGATGGATAAAATCCATGAGAAAATGTGTGGCAAACATGATCTATGTATTAATCCTCAAACTAAATTCTTTCGTCAAAATCCAGAAAGCTCTGAAATATAAGAATGGATACTTATAAAATGTCTTAATTTCTATTGTAGTAATAACGTGTAAGTCTCAGTCACAAATGTTTCTTAGAACGTAATGTCTGTTTAACTAAAATTACACCAGATGTCAATGAATCCTGATGATAGTTACTGATACTAAAAGATAATATATCTGCAATGTGTACACTGGACTCTCTACCTACTCTATCTTACGTCAGATTAACCGCGGTTTCATATTATCAGAGGTTTATATTGTGTGCATTGCCTTTTTCGCCTACACATATACTGGCACACTACTTAAATTAATTTTGCTATAATTGCAACATGCTAGCTCATCAAACTAGCAAACGTCGGTATAATACTCTGTAGCTAATAGAAGGAAATAAATGAAGACTGCGCCTGGACAAAGGAAGTATATATTATGAAGGAAAAAAGAATTTTTTATCTAAGAAAAAGTTTCTGAATTATAAATACGCATTGCACTGCATCGTGATATAAGAATAGGTGTTTCTTTCATTATTTACGTACGGTTCCGTACTATCCGAGTTTCCGATTATATCTGCTGGCTCAAGTACACATTTTCTCGGATAATCAAGACTCTACCGTACTTACTGATAATTATCTGATTTCGGATGTAAACGTCAATTCTTCATGGATGTAAGAGATATCGCACTAATTTCATACTTAGAGGAAGGTTAACTATGATTGGTGCTTTTGAATAACGGCGTTTAATCCTCCCTAAGGATAAATATTATGAAAATAAATCCAGAATCTAGTTAATTCATAGACATATATATCCTTTTTTCTGTGAACTTTATGAATACAATTTACGGAATCTTAACACTAAGAACATCTATATTTAAAGTTTACCGCAGCTCAGAATTTCCACAATTTCTTTTTACGGCTGTCCGTCAGCCATGCATCTTTGCCCCCTATAGTCCCGCAACCCACATTTCAAAATAGTATTGTTTGTAGCCTACTTTCCAGGAACAACTTTAGCAACCTTCACTAAATTCATACAACTTCGACCATTTCGATACGTAATTTATTCTTGACATTTTTGTTACTATGTCGTGTTTTCTGGATTACATAGTAATAATTAATACATTTAGAACAACCAATTATTAAGCCAGCCTTTTTTAAGTTTTTTTTTTGATTTTGTTATTCCGTTCCAAATCCTATTTCACTTATACAAAACTTGTCCGGACTAAAGCTACATCGTTATGTATCAGTGAGACCTATTTAATTATAAATCATTGAAACTTATCACTTAACGTATCAAAAGAATATATTTCAAACGAAAGGTTTTAACAATATTGAAAATACGTACCACGTTGACTCCAAATTCAAAGTAAAACGACAAATTTATACATAAGAAGATGTTTAGATGATTGAAAAACGAAGTTATAAAATAAATAATTTCTAAGATTCACTTTACGTTAGTAATGAGGTAAAATTATACACTAATAAATCAAAAATCTGACTTTCAGATAGTGATATTTTGTCCACGATTAAATATGTATCACGACACTTTTGTCAAAAGCAGGTTTTAATCTAGAGATACATAGCATTCGTTTGCTCATTTTACTACGCCAAAACTCATTGGAAAGTAAATTATTATTTGTTCACAAGCTATAGGCATAAAAGAATAACGTCTCAAGATTTAGATCTATCTTATTAAATGGAGAACTGGAAAACTAAAATTATTTTGGGAAAAAAATGTTGTCCGATAGTAGTAGTTAATACTTTTGAAGGATAATCTCTAGACTTCGGAATTCTGGGATTAATCCACTCTCAGAGACATTTATTTGGTTGAAATCTCAAGAGGCCTGATCACAACTCTCCTGTACGAGAAATGATATTTGTGGGTGCAAAACTGTCATAAAATGCACTCCCCAGATATAAACATGCTCAGAAAAGAGCTAATGCCTCATATGGATTACATGATGAGGCCAAATTTCACTTCTAGAATAATTCTTTCTATCGAAAAGCAACGATACAATTACACTGACACTACCGGTGGTTTCTGTCCTAAAGTATACATTAAATACATGATAGCGGGTTGTTAATCATTCTTAATCCTTAGAACCTATTAAAACCCACAGGAAAGAGTTTCTATAAAACCTGAAACGACTTCAGCCAGCTAATGAAGATTACCCTTGGATTCTTTCTCACAAGGAATTTGATATTCTTTAAGTCACGCAAAGATAATATTTCAATACTTTCTCTACTTTTTGGAGAAGAAAGTAGTAGCAGAAGGAAAACTTTGGGAGTCAGGGAGAGCTATTGGGCAGGCAATTTGGGTCTGAGAAGAATATTCCTTAACGGTAACATGAAACCTACGTTAGTCTCCCACCTCTCGTTTGGTTCATTCACCCTTAAATACCCTAATCAACGCCCTTTCCTTCTGAACGAACAATCCTTCATTTTAAATTATCCAATAACATTTATCTTTTTCTCCCTCTCTGTATTTTTCATAGGTGCAGTTAATTTTTCAACGATCAATATCCGACCCAACCATTTATTATTCCTCCGCATTACTTCTACGGTCAAAACTCGTAACTCTCTGATGACAAAAAAATAACTGATACGGTAATCGTTGCAACTGCTTCATTATCTTTCCGTCTTAATTGTATGCTGCACTTTTCTGCCTATACTTAATCCAGATTCTTCCATTATTACTACCGTTTATTAGCATTTTTAAGTCCTTTGCTTTATCGGTTCGAGTATTGCATAGGAATTTAGGATAGTAAGAGATAGATGTATAGATAGGCCTTTAGACCTCAGCAAGGTTAGGCCCATGTGAGTCTAACGAAATCGAGTACTTAAATTTTCGGATTACTGCTAACATTCTGATCTTATGTTACAGTCCCATTTACAGGTCAATCATGCTTGACTGGGGAGTTTACCAATCCCGATATTTGATGCTGAGCTTGATTTGTTATCCTACAAGAATACGCTTGAGGTTTAAAAGAAACTTAAACGGTTAGAGGATGATAGCATATTTTCTTGGTATTTTATGGCTAAAAGTTTTTAAAAACATAAATTTTATGAATATTTATGTCGTAGTTAATACTGAAAACGTGTTCCTTCATACATTTAATTATGGGCGAATTTATTCAAACATTTCCGTGATCAATCAAACTATCTACAGGTAACGAATATTATTATTGACTAATTAAATATTATTGACTTACAATTGACACTCTCTAGCTTAAAAGGACCATGTTTATACAATAACAGATTTATTTTTAGAGTAAATTGAATTCCGTCATGCAGGGTGTATCAAGGAGGGGGGGGTTCAGGGTTATCCCCCACTCAATAGGGTTAAATTCTTTAGGAAAGATATCACAATCTAGTTCCATAATCTCGGAAAGATCAATTATTTTGCTACTAAAACGCGTAAACCTCCTCATTTTCAGTAAGTATTTTTGAATGGAACATTTTTAGCATCTCTTGTAAGATGCAGCGTGTATGATTATACCGGTCCCTTTAAGGTAGGCATATATATTTTCGTTCTCCCAACTGTCTCGAATCCCATAGATATACCCTGGCAGCGCTACCGCCGTCATGCATGATGTGGGCTTTTACTACTATATTAAGTATAAAAGATAGGAAAAATTGGACAGGCAATTGCGATAGGATAGAGAATCGGATAGGGAACAATCCCCTTACAGAATAACATACAGCTTCTTCGTTGAATTGATGTAGTTGTTAAACGTAAACTCATCAGAGATCTTATCCATTGAATTAAATCATCCAGAGAATTAATTAAAATAGATCCCTCAGCCAAGTAACCGCAAACTGTGAGCGTGAAGATTCAGGAAGGAACCAGAGAAAGGGTCTTTAATTCAATGCCGTAGCTGTTGGGTTGGAGGTTGGATTAGGGAGGGGGGAATAAGAAGGGAAAGAGGAAATGGGAGGGGTTAACTATATGAGAGGGAACGAGTACAACTCGGGAAACGGTTTAATTGTTATTGTTGGAGGCATTTCCATTCAGGAGGCACACTTCTATGTCACTCTAAATCAACGAAATATTTTATAGAACAAAAGGCGGCTTTAGCGCGTTCTAAAATGAAGCGGTGGCGAAAGTGGAAGGGACGATCGCCTTCCCTCGTTGGTTTTGGGGAAGCAAATGAAGTCGCCGAGTGGGCGGTTACGCTAAGGTTTTGATACAAATGTACCGCAATAATAGAATGCGGTCCTCGCCTAATGAAGTCACTATGATAAGGGGGAAATTAAACGAAAGATGCGGAGTTCTCGCTTGAATTAAACTGATTATGAGCAAATCTACTAATTGCTAGAGAAATATATATACCATGAATGCTTTTTCCTTAAGTATTGTTTGTAAAATATTCGGCCAGAAGACTGGCTGGAATCTCATCCTCCCTACAATTAGGTTATGAAGAGTTAGGAGAGGGAAACAAGGCTTACTAGGCAAGATGAGGAGCGAGGTTGATTGCCTTTACTTTCCTCAGTGATCCAGAATGCTATAAGTGGAACAAGAACACGTGAGTGAAGCACAATGATTCTGCATGTAACATTCCATAAGGAGAGACCTCAATCAGCACCATATTTCATCATCACTCACACCTCAGTAGCTTTCTCATCATTGTATGAACAAGACTGGCATGAAAAAAAAGTTACGATAATTAAATTACGTATTTCTACATTACTGTTCCAAGTTTCTAGACTAATGAAAAATGCTCTTTGGCATTAAGGAAGCTAATTTAAGATTAAGTTATTCATTCGCACTCTATGAGCGATTGTTTATAATTACTCGATATATACTTAGAGCTAAATCGGAAGAAAATTAAATAATACTTAATAAACCATCAATTTTATATACATTTATATTCTAATTAAATCTTCAACATTAGAATTAAATTTATGAGAACATATAAAGCATCGATTTTTATTCTTTTTGAAAAATTTCGGCGTGAATTGACCAGAAACGAGGAAGTACATACACTGAGGCAATGGCAGCTCTCTTGACTCTCATCTACACCAGAAGTAGTTTTAGCTATGAAGCTATCATATTCTGCATCATTATTTTCAATCAATTTTAACCTTAACAGCTGCGTTTCTTTTGACTATGCTGTGGTAAACCTTAGGATCCAAGGAAATTATCACTGACTTAGGTGTCCCGGTGAGATAACCCCATGTATCTGTAATCTATATAGCAACATATTAAGCGATGACCTCCGATATGTCAACGATGTGTGTATTTATGAGTTTAATTTTGAGAACAAACATTCGAATGCTCAAGATTGATAACTCAACTCAAGAGAATAACATTAATTGCCACGACTATTTTTCATTGAATCTAAAGATGAGGCTGTCTCGGAACCGTAGATTGGTAACCCATGGTCTATTTCAGAGGTGGTAAACCTATGGCACGCGTGCCGAAAATGGAACGCAAGAGAATTCTTTCGGCATGCACAACTCTGACTACCTTATCGTTCTTGTGCATCACGAGTATTCACTTAGAAATGAATTCCAGAGTAAATGAATGTGAATTCTGTTCATTATTAACGAAAATATGATTATTTACGTCAATTACAGCATGCTTATTGCAACGCTGACGTAATAACAGATAACATTAGTAAGGGAAAAGATAAGAAATCTACTTTGCACACGAGGTGTGCGCCTTACACATTGTACACATTGCCTTCGCACGTTGAGGTGTGCGCGCTCAATCCCAAGGATAAACAGATATGGAGAATAGCGAAATGACTGGGACTCGAACCAAGGTCTCCCAGTTTCCGGGCAGGCATCCAACCACTGAACTAAGATGATGCGACACGGTAGTTAAGTGGTTGGAACACCTGCCCGGAAAGTGGGAGACCAGGGTTCGAGTCCCAGTATGTCGCTATTTTTCACATCTGTTTATCCTTAGATAATATTAGAATATCACTGAATGGTTTGGCAGGCAATGGATTGCAATCAAGTCCTTTATAATTATTGAAAATAGCACTCATGCCACAAAGGGTTCGTCATCCCTGGTCTAGGGGAATCCCTGACAACAACTTGAGGTTCAGTACACTTAAGTATTTCTTTCACAGTTTGCGTAGTTTCCCCATTACTCACACAACTCCTCCGCGTAAATGTTTGTTCCTTTACCTTGTTAATCTCATGCATGTTTATGCAGTAAATGTTCCGAATTTTTATGCCCCTAAAGTTATATTAAGGGAATTTAAACTTTTTCTCGCAGAATCAATTACTATACTGACAGGATTACATCTGTCAGTATCTTTCATAATTTCCGTAAAGTAATACTTATCTAAAAGGTGATAAACTAGATAAAACACTCTGTTTTAATATCCATTCCCTTTGTCTCGAAACATAGCAGAGAATTATTAGTACCTATATTTCGATGAAATATGTAATAACCTTAGTACTTCACTAATAGTTATTCATCGTACGCATTGATTTCCACCATTGCGAATAATGGAGGAGAGCCAAACGCATTCATGCAGAGTAAAACTGCATACATCGGAAAGTGTAATTTTCTGTTTATTAAACAAAGAGATTAATGATACCAATGGTCCCCAATTCAATTGAATGCAATGCAATTGCGATGTTTATTTTGAATCCACAGTATGACTGAGGAATCTTTATGATTTTATCCAATTAGTAGAATCATCAGATTAAAAGCAGCGATTTTTCGAATTCTTCGATTCGTTCTAATTAATACAATCACTAGTATTAACTTCTGATAGCTTCATTCCGTTTGAGCTCTTTAACGGATTTTTATACGAAAGTTGCTGTGATAAATAATACTACTCATAAAAAATTATCCGCTGTTCGGTGCGAGAGAGAATGGATGATCTTCCAATTAACTGAATGTACTAGCTATGTGATGCAGCGCAAATACTCTCAACGATAATTATGATATTAAATTTCAAAGCGCAATTCCCTTTATTAACAACTATCGAGTAACGAGTGAGCAATGAAAACATGGATTTATTCTGATGGGAGGAGATTTGTCTCAAAAATGGGTAATTTGAAAATTGACCATTTTAGATAGCTTAAAAATATATTGAAGTGATTACTTCTTTCATTTAAGCTTCGGCACAAAGATATAATCTATTTTCAACTTCAAAAAGGTCGAATAATTTGCTTAGTCATATATAGTTACCGCGCCAATATTCAGAATCCAAAGCAATTGATTAATTTGAACGTTAAAATATTCTTTGAGGACGAAATAATAAAGTTATAGAACGATTATTACTATTCCTTTAAAGATAATGTAAAATATTAGTTACTTTTCTGATATTATACAAATATTACATTTAAAATATTACGATTAAACCTATTTAGCCAAAAAAAATCGGCAAAAACTGTATTGATGAAGTCGATTTTCGAGTTCCAGTTTCATCACGCGGTAAAAGCAAACAGTTCGCTAAAATACATTTTTTAGTTTAGCGTCGCTAATATACACTAAGCCACTTTTAGCATCGCTATTTAAATACAACGGCTACGTATACTGTGGCAGAGGAAATACCTTGTGACCCGAAAGAAATGCCCGGGAAAGTAACAGGAAAGTGAAACGGGTAGTCTCGAAGCCTGCGAGACGTATATACCAGACCACAGATATTCGCTACCCTGATACCGATGTGATATTGTCGTGTAAACTATTAAAACCACAATTTCTATTTTATCACACTAAAGCATATGTAAAAGGTCATGCAAAAGTGATAACTTTTTATATTCGGTATGTATGTAATTTCTTGGCGTTTTTGCTTGCGCGAAATCAATTGATTTTTAACGTAGGAAGACAGAAAAATTTTACTTTTTCCACACAATTATTTATTAAACATATAATAAACAACACACGACCGGTTTCGACGATTTATCGCCATCATCTGGTGATAAATCGTCGAAACAGCTCGTGTGTTATTTATTATTTGTTTTATAAATAAATGTGTGGAAAAAGTAAAATTTTTCTAAGTGTCTTCCTATTATGGATTTCCACAATACTTTGCCTGAATCTGCGAAATTGATTTTTAACATATTAATTTTTAGAAGGGGAATTGTCAAATAGGGTCATTTTGATAAAAATATTAATAATCGAATCAAGAAATTTTAAGATTAGAATATATCCTTTCTAATTATTTACTTTATCAGATTAACGAAAAGTAGAGAACAAAATGTGTCTTGAGTTTGCAGATTTCTCAAAAACTTTCGTCGGGGAAGTGGTAAAGAAAATATCATTGTGAATGACGGAGGGAAAGAGGTATAGAGGAATTCCTCACCTTGAGTACATGCAACAGATTATGGAAATTTTCGACTGCACAAATTACGTGGAACTGTAAAGAATAGCAGGAAACAAAGCCAACTGGAAGACTACTGCAGACCAACCCACGGATAGGACACCGAAGAAGAAGGTGAAGAGTACATCAACTTTGAGGGCACCTCTGTTTAAACGCGGTCACAGTGGAAAACGGGTCCTTAAAAATATCAAGGGAATCTACGAGAGATTCATATCCGAAGGAGGCGTTTACGATTAAGAAAGCATTGCCAAAGAAGAAGCGCGATTCACCGCGTCTTTTCTTTTCTGAGAGGAGGAAGGATTCCAAGGAAATGACGGAAATTCGTCTGTTTGGGATTCAGCAGAGCAAAGGAAGGCCGTGATAAGAGTGAGACAAAGCCTCCCTTCGCTATTCAGCGAGGCCATATTCATCAAGTGTAATATTAATAACGGCAGAGTTTCGACTAAACGCTCTTTCCCTTTTAAAAAGCGGCTTCATTTTCTCTTCCATTTCGTTGCGAAATTCACATACGAGATAAGAAAGTGCTGAAGGGGCTTTATGAAAGGAATGAGACTTTGTTCACCTGTGCATGAAATAAGATTGCTCAGGTCTCGCACTTTCCGTATTTTAAACCCTTTAATGTTGCGATTTAATTCAAATGAGATACATCGCCAATGCGACATACATAGATAAATAATCTCTCCACAAAATTTTCAGCACCATGACCGATTTTAGCCTCAATCCCTCGATCGTTAGCAACCAACACCTTTGGAGAGGGTATGAGGTGGGAGAGTCAAGATGAGCATTTAGGTAGTTAGCCCTTGCTTTCCTTACTGGCACAGGATGTCATGAATGAAAAATACCCACGCGAATATAACGCAATGAATTATGAGCAACACTTTTCATAAAATTCTACAAGAAGTCTCCAAAGTGATCTTCTTAGTAATCAATATCGAAATTGGATTTTGAATTAGCAGTTAATCTACAATATCCTACCGTAGGAAAGTTTCGAAGAAAAAATGAAGAAAATATTTCGCTGATTCCAAAGATTGTATGAGATATGTGATAGGTAACTAAAAGAAGAGCAGGCAAGGGTTTGCATATCGACTCTCGCTGCGCCCGATACTATATGAATCGATGAAAAAGCACATCCCAATTTCCTAATGTACTGTACACGTACGTGGATTTCCACGTTAACCCAAAAAAGAGTGACGTGAAACACTTTTTCTCTATTTTTCAGACGTGTTTCAGGTTTGTGACGTTCAATATGAGATCTTAGATACTAAAACGTAAAAGAAAGCTTGAACGATACGCGCGCATAATGAAATCGATATTGGATGTCGTTACAGTAAGAAAGGTTTTAAATAGTTTATGTAGCCAAATTTATGAATACGTAGAAAATATCGTAATAAATGCATAACGGAAATGTTGAACAAAAAATTCAATCACTTGGAACAATTAATATACAGATTAGGTGCAGATAAGTTCAATGCGAAAATGAAAATTTAAGTCGAAGAATATTGATTCTTTTTCATCAACAAATCTATGCAGATTCATGTTAGAGTATAGTTTTTTTACCAGCTACGCTATTTCTGGCGTTCATGATTGTATGAAAAATTCTGTTTGCTTCTTATTTAAACTTTTAAGTTTAACTACTGGACTTTGTACGGATTTTATTTAAGGAACTACTGACCGGAGAGGAAGATCGAAGCTTTATGGAAAACCTTTACATGAGTATTTCCAAATTCAAGGTGAAACAAGTGAAAAATATCGACGTAACTGGGATTCGAACCCGGATCTCCCGATTTTGGGGTAGGCATTCGAATAGATACACTACCACACCGAGTCAATTTCACTCCATTGTCGGGAAGCTTTGTGAGTAAGACGGGTGGCGCTCCACGTAGTGCAACCAATCACCGCCAGAGGTCCTCTTCGAGGCTGCTAACTCACAAAGTGATGGCTGAAGAATTTTCCCCAAAGGGATTGCCATTGAATTCGAAAAATTTCGCTTTGGTTTCTACTTGAGTCTCCAGCCGCACTGCTGGAGTCGCAACATTATATGAAAGTGATCAATTAAGAAAAACACTTAAGATTTTCAGATGAAACAAAAGTGTCCCTACCACGGTTCTACGGTTACTGGAAATCGAATTTTCCTTCCTTCCAGTTCTTATTTTGACAAGCAAGAGAATCAATTTCCTACGTAGTTATTGCGTGAAAATATTTACTTTAAGGTTAACAATGATTTTAACTGTAAACCACGCACTGTGTAAACTTGCAGACCTAAAGTCTTAATCTACGGACCGCTAAAATCCGTAAACCACCGGTAAAAAATCATCGATTCAGTCGATTTAATATGCGAGGTTTGATTGAGAATGCTATAAACAATATCACTTTCCTTCAAAAATGCATTGCAACAGGTGAATGATGATCTGTCAAATAGCCAATTGCATCAAATATCCTCTCAAATTATATAATCTTTAATATACATTTAACGGTGCCTGTTACCGGATGTATAAATTCTCTGGTTGACTCTAGCAGTGGAATATGATAATAATTAGGATAACTCTAATGTCGAATAAATGAAGGAATAGCTCTAATTCAAAGGTTTAAGATAAATTATCAAATCTAAAAACACACGAGTATCATATAGTTTCTTCATTATCAGAAGACGTCGAGAACTTGTGTTCTCCCCAAAAGACACCCTCTGAGAGCGTCAGTGGACCTCTTCTCCGAGGGAAATTGGAAGGCGACGGACCGAAGAAGAGATTACGGCAGAAGTGAGAAATCCGGTCGACAGCGTAGGCAAGCGGAAGAAGGAGGAACAATGGATGCGATAGTATTTGAAGACTCTTGAGATGATCAGCCAGAATCTTGGGAAACGAGAGAGTCCCAGGAAAACTATTGATCAACAATCTATCAACATTGACTACAGGTTCATTTTGCCAGGTTAAAACTTATTTGGTAAATATCTTCCTTCCAAAGAACTGTGAGATTACCTGTCCATAAATTTCATTTAAATCGATTAATAGCTAATACACTAGGTGGAGTAATTAGAGGTTTAAAAGCACTCCGAAAGCCGTCTTTCGGCAAGCGGAACTCGCGCTCAGAGACAAACTGGAAGCTCCAGATTACCGATTTATGGGAAGCCCTTAGGTGGAGTAAGTCTGATTAAAATTTGAAATTTTCGTACCACAACTACATTTGTATAAAACTTGCACTCTACTTTCTAAAGATTTGTATTTGAATGTTTTGTTTGATTGCTCTGAAATATCAAGCACAGTATGAATTTTGAATATATGATTGGTAAAATGGCTTTATCAGCCATCTTTCATTTCATAAAAATAAACGTTTCTATTAGAGCAATCCGCTTTCCATCGCTCCTATGAAAATAGTATGTCCTACGATGCACTTTTGCTTAAAGAATACTAACTAAATGTGGCAGTTCCCTAACTTAGAAATATCTCAGTCACATTTAGTTACGATATTTTTAATATTCACCACTTTTTGTGTTGTGGACTATGAAATGTTTCAAAAAATTAAGTTTCATAGTATTTAATCCTTTTTTTATAAAATATGGACTTTTTCTGCTCGTTATACAGCATTAATATGAAATCTAATTTAAGTAAGTGAAATGTTTGAAAATTCTATACATTTAATAAGAAGCATAAGTGGAAAACATAGATTGATCACCACCTTCCCTTTGAGTTAAAGGTTTATGTAAAATATAAGTTCAAAGCTATGAACAGTTTCTATTTTATGTCTAACCACGTCTCCTCTTCTGCCATTACAAATTTTGTTCGTAAAAGTTTAAAACATACTCTCTGTAAAAGAAAGCTTTAAAATTCGCGAGCTTCAATTTTCAAAAAATTCAAAAAACTTCAATCACGATCAAAAAGTCTTTCATATTTTGTATAAATATCAAATATAGAAAAACACTCTCAGGAATATAAACGAGAATCAGTATAGCTGATAAATATCGAACTACCGACCTTATTTCACCATTTACCCTGAGAGCTTCCCAGCGTTCAACAACATCTTTTATTCCGCCCTAATTCCCTCCTTTCACTATGGAAACGCTCCTTCCTTTCAACGGCTTAATTATATCCTTCACCTCACCGATTCCTTCCCACTCAACGGATATTTCCTTTTGCTTTCTGACAATTTTTACATTGATAATTGTTCATTCTTTTTGTCCGTCTCGCATTTAACGTAAATAATAGTTGTTTAATTATATAATAACGTGATATTTTCTAAAACTTATTTGCTTAAATTACCATTTGAACGAATGCCGAATAAATAAAAATTCTTCCCCTCCACGGCTGGACTACGGGCCCGCATTTGCAAAATGTATAACGGTTCTTCATTTATATAAAAATGATTGCGTCTAAAGAGTATAATTTTCTTCAAAAGGAGTTGTTCTGATTTTATGCATAATCACACCTAGATTACGTGGAACTGTATGATAGCTAGTGGAGATAATTTAAAACTGTAAAATATCGATTACATCGCTGATCTCTAACAGGTATGTCACAGGTGAAGTTTACGCCCAATTCTGATTTTTTTACTAATCAGGAGCATATGCGTGTTTTACGCTAAGTAATTGAACGATTTTATGCGATATAACATACCCTATTATTTAGACTTTATCAAAACAAGAATATCAAAGAAATTTCATTATGAGATTTCATGAAGTTAACTCGATTTAGATGTTACAACTTTCAAGAGATAATTTTTTTAAATGGGAAGTTACCTTTCTAATTCGAATAATACACCATCAGGAGATAATCAGGACTAAAACAAAACAAACATAAGAAAAATTTTATTCATAAACAAAATAATTCAATACTACTTAACTGGCAGGTGCTGGGGCAGCGGTTAACTTACGAGTATAATTCATTCATTTGTTAATTAATTCAAACCAGTATTTTTATAGTATATCATTAGCTGCTTTCTATTAGCAATTCTTACATTAAAATATTCCCACACCTCCATTAGCACACTCTATTTGTTAATTTTGTTAATGTGTTATCGACCTGAAAGTCTGCTATCCCTGGGAACCCTTATCGTTGGGCTGAAGTAGCTTAAGAAGATGATCCCAGCTATCCATCTTTTATGACTTTCCCTGCGTCGCTCTTTCCTTAAATGATACCTTTCGGAAATTGCGTAATTGATTACCTTCAAGAAAGTGATATTTTTCTCTTGGAAAACTGTATCATTGTGTTTCAATCTCAAACCCTAAGAAGTACTACCACAAGGAGTTAGAAACATGCATCATTTAGCTAAGAAAACCTTCGTCGTCGAACCGTAGCGGCAGAAATCGGATGAGAAAGGATTGTAGTCAGGTGGAAATCTTGCATATAGCATAATATATACTTTGAGTAATGTTATAGCTACATTACAGCCTTAATTTTCAAATAAATTGTTTGTAGTTCAATTGTAATGTGGGATATTCAAATGTAATCGTCTTCGTCATTACAAGTCGGTGGAGATAATATATTTCGTTTTTCTTTGAGTAAACGACAGAGTAAATTTAGCTTTCATTTTATTTCAGTCTTATTTCTATGTGAGATAACGCTATTTAGGTATGAAGGGCATCCATCTGATGAATGGCATCCATTTTGGTCTCTCTTCGTTAGATTATTAGAAATGCCTTACTTATAGGACCTTTGTGTTACACTTGTTTTTCCTTGTTTTTTCACTGGCTCAATGAGCAAATTTAGAGCAAACTACCTCATTCCTTATCTTGTCTAGTAAGCCTCACTTCCTCCATAAAACTTTGGATATCAAATCGAGAGGGGGTTGAAAATCTAACTAGCCTCCTGGCTGGAGGTCTCAGACGGTATTTATCGTATATTGTCGCCTCAGGGCGGACACTAGAAGGGGGCGACCTAATGTTGTTTCTGTCTAGAATCTTCTCGTCTTTCGCTTCATTTAAATATCGCTGCGACATTAACCAATTATGTTTTCGAATATATGAAGAGCTGTGTTTTATAGAAAGATATTAATATTATATATATATTATAGGCATTTATCAAATTATAGGACGGTACGGAAAAGATATTTCTTTTAAAAAATGGGTTATTTTCTCTTCTTTCCTACAGTTTCATTCAAAAACTTAGTATTTTTCGTGAACTACTTTTCATATATAAGTTAAAATTAGCTATAAATGACGCGATACTATTGATCATATTTTAATATAAATAATTAGATATAGTATACTAATCGATCATGAATAAGTAATC